>OZ004643.1:9061209-9304978 GCA_963924495.1 Nemapogon koenigi
TACAGAAATGGCAATACATACAACAATCCAAGGACTGTGAGTAAAAGAACCGATTCTAAAAATTCTTTCACTAATAGAAAGCTACGATATCCCTGAGTGACATAGGCTATATTTTATATTGTTAGAATATATCCACGGGTGGAGCCTGGGGCGGAAAGTCTAGTCTATAAATATTTCAAATTTAATTAATTAATTCCTTTGTATTACAAAATATAACTCAATTTGATACAAAATGTACACATAACAATATGAAAACCTTAAATCTAATCTAAACATTAAAAATAACTAAATAATTAGACCTAGCGTCCGCGTGGAATAGTGGCAAGAATACTGGCTGCATTTCCCCCGCTGAATCGCGATGCTGATTCGTTGAGCGAGGAAGGAGCCAGCCCTCTTGTAACCAGAAGAGATGATCAGTCGATTTGATAAATAGTTATTTAAAATATTATTTACCGAATACCACCAAAACTTTTCAAGTGCCAATGAATATTTTATGATGCCAAAAATTAATATCGCAATAAACCTTTTAAAAAAAAGTGCACCGACTTCAAAAATTTGCACTGAAAAGTAAGAAATAATAAATATTTCGTCGTAGAATTTGAAGACGGTTGGTGCCAAATTAGGATACAAAACTAAGTAAATATCTAAGAAGATAAAGATCTGTTAAATATTATCTATGTTTGTATGTACCTACTAATGATCGTAGGTTCCTAATGAATTGCCTATATTAGTGAATTTGGGAACTAAGTTGTTTCTAATTTGGCACCAACCGTCTTCAAATTCTACGACGAAATATTTATTATTTCTTACTTTTCAGTGCAAATTTTTGAAGTCGGTGCACTTTTTTTTAAAAGGTTTATTTTACCCTTTTAAGTGATTTTGCTGCCTTGAGAGACAAATAATAACGCAACTAAAAAAATATTGATGGAAAATTAAAAAAAAATACCCCTGTGGATGTGATTTGAACCATGTAATGTGCTTGTGCATCCTATGCACATTTAACCGCTAGACCATCGTCACGAAAATTGACAACTTCGTGTCAATAGCAACCGTTGCTAAGGCTTTTTCTGATACATAATTTTCAGCCGTAAACAGAAATTAATTACTGAATTCCTGAAAAACTACTGAACCGATTTTCGTCATATGTCTGTGAGATAATGTCGAGAAATTATTATATCTTGAAAAAAATAAGTGGTCAAAATCGGTACATATTTTATCGAGATATCAAGAAAAATGTACTTATAAAGTCAGTTTTTTCAAAATTTCTGAAAAACTAATGAACCAATTTTTATGAGATAAAAATGGGACCAATCCGGAAGAATTATCTGACGATTAAAAAAGAAACCATCAAAATCGGTTCACAATTGGCGGAGTTATCGACGTACATACATACATAAAAAAAAAAAAAAAAAAAAAAAAAAAAATACGGTCCGAATTGAGAACCTTCTCCTTCTTTTTTTGGAAGTCGGTTAAAAACATGAGTGTTATTGAAATTTTTCTTGTCGTTCTCGCATTAAAATTAATGATAGAAAGTTCGGGATCGCAGGAACTTTGCCAATATGACGTCGAACAATTTTAATAATTCGCGAATGACGTGCTCACGTCGGGAGAGACGACACTGTTCTTTCTGTACACAAAATAATAAAACTTGTTTTTTTTTCATATAGATGCCAGAAAACAAAAACAATCCTTTGTTTAGTACTTACCATTGAGATAGGTATTTTTTATATACAAAGGAATAGAGTTCGCATCTGGCATACCTTTACCAAAACTACACCTAATGTACTTTTGACAACATAGAGTATATAAAGACCAATTTTTGCACAGAACTGAAGACAGGTTGCTGATAAAATAGAAACACCGTAATTTCTTTATAGCCATTTTTATCTCTTTAGTTTTGTATATAAAAAATAGTGTCAAAAGGAAATAAGTAAATTAAAAAATATAAATTCATGACTGTCGCCAACATAATTGACGCCAAAATATTCTAAAGCCAAAATGTACTGACCAATTAATAAATTATACTGTGCTCTGAATCGTCTACATTCTTCGCCCTGCATACTTCATATCTCTATTTTGAGTAGCCTTTCTCAATGAACACAGAGTATTGTTACGAGCTGGGGTTCGAAGAGATTTAAAATACCGATTAAATAAACAAACTTTACTTTAACACCACAAGAATACAGTTAAATAAATAAAAACACTAGAATATCACTTAGTCGCACTAAATTCCACTTCACTGTTTCGCTTTTGTCGCTCTGATTCGCACTGTGTCTCTTGCGGCAATGATCCTCTGTTTATATTGCCCACCGAACATTCGAGAAACGCCGAGATTGTTGTACAGAGTTGTAGACGCGGCTCGATGCGACTCGGCGCCAAATACCTACACACCGACCGCGCCCGATTTTGGTACCTATGGCTAGGCACATACGGTCCATTTTCGTTTGTACTTGATTCTCTCTGGATGTTTCTAGAGACGTCTATCGACCTTGATGTGTTTAGGTATTTATTTGTGCGATTTAAGTACCTATTCGTTACACTGCCCCCCGCTTAGACTTGCTCGTCCCGAGCAATATTCGAGCCTTTGTAAGGGGCTAGTCGATCAATGTGGACAACCTTTAACTGCCCACGCGGGCATCGTTGGATCCGATAGGTCACGTCATTGATCCTCGTGATGACCTTATACGGACCTTCCCAGCGGTTCTGCAGCTTGGGAGATTTGCCTTTTCGGCGTTTCGGGTTGTGCAGCCACACCAACGATCCCTCGTCAAAACCGTTACTATTGAAGTTTCTATCGTACCTGGTCTTCATCTTTGTACTGGCCACAAGACTGCTCTGACGAATCTGGTCATGTATGTCGCACATCTTGTTTTTCAGGTTCGATACGTAGTCACTTACAGGTTGCGGCGCATCCGGAGGTCCGCCGGTCAGGAGATCAACTGGTAGTCGGAGTTCTCTCCCAAAGTTGGCATAAGCAGGAGTCACCTTTATGCTTTCATGCTCTGCGGATCGATATGAGAGCAAGAACAAGGGAATATATCGGTCCCAGTCCCTCTGGTGATCCTCAACCAGTTTCGCTAAATGAGTCTCCAAAGTGCGGTTGAACCTTTCAACCATTCCGTCGGACTGTGGGTGATACGCCGTAGTCCTCGTTTTATTTATTCCCAGGAGACGGCATACTTCCTGGAACAACTGCGACTCAAAGTTACGCCCTTGATCAGAATGTATCTCCAATGGTAGCCCGAACCTGCAGAATACGTCGTTGACCAACTTAGTCGCCACTGTTGTCGCTTCCTGGTTGGGAATTGCGAAGACCTCCGGCCACTTCGTGAAGTAGTCCATCACGACCATGAAGTACTTGTTCCCGTCTTCAGTGGCCGGGAACGGTCCAGCAACGTCCACCGCAATTCGTTCCCATGGAGCGCCAACATTGTACAGCTGCATACGTCCCCTCGTACGTGTCGTAGGTCCTTTCACGGCCGCACATACTGTGCACTTACGACACCAATCCTCGACATCTTGCCGGCAATGAACCCAATAAAATCGTTTCCTGATTTTCGCCAGGGTTCGATTCATGCCCAGATGTCCTCCCGAGGATCCATCGTGCACGGACTCAAGCACTGCGCGCACCTTTGACCTAGGCACGACCAGCTGCATCAGTGTCTCCTGTCCACTTGGCGACTCCCACTTGCGGTACAGCAACCCGTTGTGCAGCACTAGACTTTCCCACTGAGCCCAGTAGCTTTTCGTGGTGGAACTCATTGCTGATACAACATTCCAGCCGGGCCTTGGAACATTCTGCGTCTTCCATTCCATTATCGGCGACAAGTTGTTATCTTTGAGTTGCTCGTCTCTCGTCGTCTCGTTCGCCCATTCGTCACTAAGGTTGTTAGTCGTAATCACTTTGATGACAGAATCACCGATTTCTCGCCTCGAGCAGTGTTTACAATCTTCAGGGCACGGCCTGCGTGACAGTGCGTCAGCATTGCCATGCATCCGTCCTCGTCGATGTTCGATCGTGAAATCGAATTCTTGTAACTGCTCGATCCACCGAGCGACTTGTCCTTCAGGATCCTTGAATTGAAGTAACCATTTCAACGCCGCATGGTCTGTCCGTAGCTTGAACTTCCTTCCGATGAGATATTTGTTGAAGTGTCGTAACGTCTTCACTACGGCCAGAAGTTCGCGTCTGGTTACACAGTAGTTCCTTTCTGGTTTCGACAGAGCCTTGCTGAAATACGCTATCACAACTTCCTTGTCCCCCTTCCGTTGTGACAGCACACCTCCAATGGCGATGTTGCTTGCGTCTGTGTCCACCACAAACTCGCCGACTTGGTCCGGGTAGCCTAATACAGGTGTTTTACACAGCCGTTGTTTCAGTTCCTGGAACGACTCCTCGCAGTCCTCAGTCCACTGAAACGAACGCTTGTCCTCCGTCAGCCGATGTAGGGGCTTGGCTACTCCCGCGAAGTCGTATACGAAGCGGCGGTAGTATGAGCACAGACCAAGAAACGCCCGAACATCTGTTTTGTTTTTCGGGGTGGGCCATTCTCGTACAGCTATTGTCTTGTCAGGGTCGGTTTCTACGCCATCCTTAGTAATTACATGCCCGAGGTAATTCACACGTTTCTTGAAGAAACTACACTTCTTGGCATGCAATTTCAGGTTCGCGAGCTTCAACTTGGCAAACACTCTTTCTAAATTCCCCAGGTGCTCGTTGAAGTCGCGTCCCATGATGATGACGTCATCCAGGTAGACTAGGCAAGCTTTTCCAACGAGATCCGCAAGCACAACTTCCATCAGCCTTTCGAACGTAGCGGGAGCATTGCATAACCCGAAAGGCATGACGTTGAACTGCCACAGTCCATTTCCGGTCGAGAAAGCAGTCTTTTCCTTGTCCTTGGGATCGATCTCCACTTGCCAGTATCCACTCTTCAAATCCAGTGTTGAGAACCACTGGTTCCCACTCAACTTGTCCAAGGTGTCGTCAATCCGGGGTAGAGGGTAGCTGTCCTTTCTGGTTACGTCGTTCAGTCGACGATAATCCACACAGAAGCGAGTGCTGCCATCCTTCTTCTTAACTAGCACAACCGGAGAACACCATGGGCTCAAAGAAGGTTCGATGACATTAGCCTTCTTCATGTCTTCCAGCATGCACTGTACTTCGGCTTCTCTTCCAACTGGGATTCGTCGAGCACGTTGACGTATAGGTAACTCGTTTCCTGTGTTGATGGTGTGTTTCACCAATGACGTCCTGCCGAGATGCCCATCTCTGTCACTAAAGATGTCAATGTAACGAGTGAGCATCTCCTTCGCTCGTTTGTACTCGGAGATTGACAAGTCCTTCTTTGAAATATCGACGAGTTCCAAGGGGTTTGCACTGTTATTTTTCATCGTCGACAGCTTCCCCTGGGTGCAGCTCCGCATCCAATTCGCCTCGTCGCACTTCGCCACGACTTGATCCTTTTTGAGAGTGACAGGAGCACCATTGAAGTTGGTCACCCTTACTACAGCTCGTCCACTCTGGCTGTTTACTAAAGTTGGAGTGAGTAACCAGCCTTTATGTTTAGAACGTTCCAGGTGGTCGATGATAGAGCACCTCGTATTGGAGGGGTCCCCATTAGTTGGTAACTCCACATCGACAAGCGTCTCCGAATATGGGTTCAGCTTGACGCCCTTGGCACAACGCACATAGCCAGCATAACCGCCTTTCAAAAATACCTGTTCCTGGCCGCACTGCAGTACACCGTTGCGCAAGTCGATGCCAAACTGGAACCGCTTCATAAAGTCGAGTCCGAGAATGCAGTCGTCTATAATGTCGGCCACGATGACGGTGTGTGGATACTCCCCGTCACCCACCTTGAGTGTCACCGGCAGCTCGTCGTATGCGGGTATTGGCTGACCGGTTGCCGTGAAGAGTTTCAGACAGGAAGATGAACGTCTGGTTCTTTTCGTAGATCGTCCCAACAACTGAGGTCTCACAACCGTACGCGTTGCTCCTGTGTCGATTGTCATCTCACATGGCGTCCCGTTGACCTCGCCGGCGATTACCAGACTGTTCCCGTCGAAAACTTGTCGGATGGTAACTTTTGGGGCTATGTCACGATCAGCCAGTACCCGCCCCGCGGCTCTGGCTGTTACTCGTTTCCCGGAAGCTCCGTAGTTACGGCACGGACATCAGCTTCGACGTCCCGTTTCGGCACTCGTTGATCCGTGCCTTGTCGTTTAAGCGCCGGGCAGCTTGCTTTAAGGTGCCCCAGCTTGTGGCAGTAGAAGCAGCGGGGTAAGTAGCTACGCCTCTCTGCTACAGGTGTCGTTGTTGGAGTAGCCTCCTCCGCCACTTGTCGCAATCGCTGAGAACGAGGCTCCTGTCTCACGGCTTCCACCTCTAGAGCATGGGCGAGTGCATCTTTCAGGGCGGTGTGGTGGCCCAGTCGAACTGCAGCTCTGACCTCCATGCTGCGGATGCCGTCGATGAATGCTTGAACGAGGTTCGCAGCAATGAACTCTTGTCCGGCAGATGGGTACGCCTTCCTCACGATCTTCTCGATCTCCAGAGCCCATTGTTGCAGATTCTCACCAGCATGTTGCGTCCTGTCCCTCAGCTGCGCTCGGTAGACGTGCTCCAGGTGTTTGTCGCCGTACCTGGAGTCCATTGCCTCGATCAGGTTCCCGTACGTGGTGCAGCTGTCTGGAGAGGCTTCCAAAACAGACAGTGCGCGGCCTCTTAAAGCCACTGTCAAGGCGGTCAGAGATTGCTCGTCTGTCCAGCCGTTGGCAGAGGCGACCGTTTGGAACTGCAATTTGTACGCTGTCCAGGACGTAGTCCCGTCGTACGGCGGCACCTTGACTCGGGGGCCAGAGACGACGGCGCCTCCAGAAACAGGAGCGGTCAGCTTCAGTTTCCTTACTTCATTCTGGAGCCCCTCGCATCGGCTGTCCAACTCTCCGTAGCGGTCGTTAAGTCTTGCATCCAGTTCTCTGCTCATCCTAGTCTGTATTTCCTTGCAATGCTGTTGGAGGTCTTCAATTCTCTCCTCGTGCATGTCTGTAACCCTCTGTAGCTGCTTCACCTCCATAGTCACCTTTCCCAGTGATTCTGAAAGCAGCTCCTTTAGGCTAGCAGACTGCTCCTCTTGACGTCGGGCCTGCTCCTCTTGACGTCGGGCCTGCTCCTCCAATAGCTGCCGAGTCTGCTCCTCCTGACGCCTGGCCTGCTCCTCCTGACGCCTGGCCTGCTCCTCCTGACGTCGGGCCTGCTGCTCCTGACGTCGGGCCTGCTCCTCCATTAGCCAAACCAGCATCCCCATATCCAATGCCTGGGGAGCACCCGTAGAACCCGCAGCACCCGTATCAACTCCAGCAGCAGCTCCAGCACCAACAGCAGCAGTCCCAGCAGCACCAGCAGCGGCTCCAGCAGCAGCTCCGGCACCACCAGCAGCAGTCCCAGCAGCACCAGCAGCGGCTCCAGCAGCAGCTCCGGCACCACCAGCAGCTGTCCCAGCAGTCCCAGCAGCACCAGCAGCCGTCTCGTCCACCTCCTCTTCGTGATGTCCAGCAGTAGTTTGTCGTGTTTTGGGTCGCCGTGATGACGACGAGTCACGTGGTGTAATCGGCATTTTTGAATCCCACACTCCTGACACCAATTTGTTACGAGCTGGGGTTCGAAGAGATTTAAAATACCGATTAAATAAACAAACTTTACTTTAACACCACAAGAATACAGTTAAATAAATAAAAACACTAGAATATCACTTAGTCGCACTAAATTCCACTTCACTGTTTCGCTTTTGTCGCTCTGATTCGCACTGTGTCTCTTGCGGCAATGATCCTCTGTTTATATTGCCCACCGAACATTCGAGAAACGCCGAGATTGTTGTACAGAGTTGTAGACGCGGCTCGATGCGACTCGGCGCCAAATACCTACACACCGACCGCGCCCGATTTTGGTACCTATGGCTAGGCACATACGGTCCATTTTCGTTTGTACTTGATTCTCTCTGGATGTTTCTAGAGACGTCTATCGACCTTGATGTGTTTAGGTATTTATTTGTGCGATTTAAGTACCTATTCGTTACAGTATTATTCAGGACAAGATTTTCGCCCGTGGAGCCGATATTAATTCATTCCCTTTTATGTTATTGAGTTCATACAACAATTCCATATAAAAAAGTTTCAGTCTTTCCCGAATTTCCAATTTTCCAGGCAATTTTTTTCCAATTTTTCTTTTTATAAAAACCTTATTCAGACTATTACGAACATTAAAAAAAACTGCCAAATTGCTATAGCCAGGTCTGCATGTTAGTCCAGAATTGCCTCCGAAACGACACAATAAATTCTGATGATAATATCGAGTCTATCTAAGAGGGGTAGGCAGAGACAATCGAATGCCTTGACGATCTTGATATACCTCTTTTGCTTCTTTTATAATCATTATACCTTTCATACATGATCGGCGATTGTGTGTAGGTACTTTTAACATTACCTTTGATAAAAAAATAACAATTATCTATACTAATATTTTAAAGAGGTAAAGTTTGTGAAGTTGTATGTGGTATAAGCTCTGGATCTACTGAACCGATTTTGAAAATTCTTTCACTATAGAAAGCTACGATATCCCTGAGTGATATAGGCTATATTTTATTTTGATCGAAAATACCCACGGGCGAAGCTAGTGTTCAATAATAGTAGATACACCTAGGTCGTCTTCTGCCAGCATTCCCTTTCACTTCTGCCTATACACCTTTTTATTATCCTTCTTATTATTATAAACGTTTTCGAAGATTTTTTTTTATATTAATATTATAAAGAAGTAAAGTTTGAATATTTGTCTATGGGCGACTTGAACCACGTGTTTTTCAAAAATGATATTACACAAAATATATTAATAGACAATAGTACTACACATAGGCAACAAATGCAGTTATTTTTAAACAATTTTCACGGGTGAAACCAGGGACACTAAGTTAGCTTTTTAATAAACCCTTTGCACAGGTAGCCTGTCGCTAGTTAAAAACGTAATAATCATGTACGATTCAAATTAATTAAATCGTGAACATTTTCCGATATTAAAGGCTGCCTTACAGAGCATTATCGTAATTAGTATTAGAAACGGGTAAGCAATAAAAGAGCAATTTGCGGTGAAGTAGAGTTGGAGATCCTGCTACTAAACGTGACCACTGATAGGCTATGTTCACATTAACACAATTCTACACTTGCGTCTAACGCATGCGTTACACATTATATTATCAACATGGAAATGTAGTGGTTATTGACGCAAGTTGTATTGAAAGTTGAAAGGTGCTGAGGAAACATCGGTGTGGACGAAGTTTTAGGGTGCTCACTCAACAAATAATCCGTTTGCTTTTACCAGATTTAGAATGGGTTTATCTGGAAATGAAAGCTGTTTATACATACATAGTTGTGTACAAAACTATTTAATATTTTTACGTTTTTTTTTATTTTTCTTTGCATTTCTTTAAATCCGTAAGATCCGCTTACTGGATATTCCAACAATGACAATGCCTATATATGTAGCCATACATCGAATTCCTGATGCATTTTGTTTTAAACTACTTGTCACCAAATTATTACTACTCACCTAATCTCATTAACTTAAAAATAATTTGCTTTTTTTTAAGATGTATGTAAGGAGTAGATAGCGTATAGGAATAGGCTTTGGACTTAAAACCGAGGTGAACTGGATTTCAAATCTTATCGACTTTAAGAGTATGTGCTTTAATCTGGCTTCTAAAAATTAAATTAACACGTATAAGAGTCGTCAACAAAAAATACATCTTGTTTGTTTGTTTCTTCATGATATCGAATCAAATACACAGCAGATTTTAAGTCGAATAATCGCAGAAAGACTCATCAAAATTAATTCAACCATTTCGCCTATACTGAACCTTATCAATTTTTGTATATGCCAATCAGGTCAAGCGTCATGCCGCTGCGAATAAATGACCGAATAGATATCATGGTTTGAGCTACACAGTTCTAATTCTAACACAGAGTATAATTCTAGCCTTGTTATCTGTTCTGTGATTAGGACATTAATGTGTGAATTAGGTGTGTCACAATTTAGGACAATTAGTTACACATTGATGGATCGACATGTTTCATGACTTAACATTTAATGTAGGTATGTTCCTATACATACAAATATACGAGGACTGTGTTTATGATAAGATGAATGTATAAAAAGAGAAAGTATTACAATAGTCGCCAATCTAAAGTCGAATATTCAAATTTTTCTAATTGTTTGGGCGTCGGTGGTCGAGTGGGTAAATCGTCGGCTCACAACTGAGAAGTCGCGGGTTCGATCGCCACGTCAGTGGGTTTTTATATAAAAAATCTATGTACATTCTCCAACAAACCGTACAAAGAGGCTTTTTTATCTACATAGCTCAACAGAGCACTCGTTAGGTATAGCCTCAATTTGAATAGCCGAGGCCCTCAAAAATATATTCGGCTAAGTGAGGACGACTTTGTCTTCCGCTGGGTACCCTAGCGCCGTCAACCGGTTCCCGGGAGCTGTAAGCAACTTACTTCCGGTTACATACTCCGGACTCCCTCACATTTCACGAAATTACTTATTACAAATTTATGCCACATAGCGACAGCCTCTTAGCTCACGTCAAAAAAATATGTGTATACCTACTTATGATAATACAAATAAGTTTTTTTAGCACGCAAATAATTAATAGAAATAAAATTGCGTGATTGTAAACAAGGTTGCTAAAATCTGAATTCAATTAAATAATTAAGTAAATTTTTAAATGGCTTTCATATAATTGAGAATTAAATACATATATCTATCATCACGCCTTTCATCCCTAGAGGGGTAGGCAGAGACAATCGAATGCCATTTGTTACGACCCTGACATACCTCTTTCGCTTCTTTTATATTCATCATACCTTTCATACATGCTTGGCGATTGTGTGTACTTTTCCATAGATCAAGATTTTTTTATATGCTCAATAAAGGTACATCTAGGTCGCATCTACCAGCGTTTCCTTTCACTTCAGCCATATAAACCTTCTTTCAACGTGTCCAAACCAGCGTAAACTACTTTTCTTCATTTTAGTCACAACATCATATTTCACTCTGCATTCTTCTCTAATGACATCGTTTCAGTACTATAGGCATTACAATAGGCTTGCATCGTGCGCGCCTATTGTAAATTTTCAGTCTCGGCAACTTCATACTGTCGATTTTTGTTGCATCGTAAAAATGGGGAGCTGTTAAAGCAACCTGTGAAAATTTCTTTCTTTTCTAATTTAATAAATTGTTCATAAATATTATCTTTTTTGTCAAGAAATACAACTATTTTAGTGTACTATTTTTAGCCTCAGTCTGAAGAATTTGTGCATATACCGATTTATTCTGTATTCTGATAATCGACCACAGATTACCCAGACTATCTAAAATCGTCCCATCAAGTACTTGCCCACCCACATACTTCATAAGGTTATTAATGTGTGTCTGCGTCACTTGAAACTGGATATGTTTACGAGGTGAAGTGTCAATGTCAATAAGGCCGGTGTGGCCTTACTTCAAACAGACCGCTGAAAGCCTTTTGTGACCGGAAGGAAGTCATCCTTTGATATATTATCACGTTGCGTGTCACTTGGGACTTATAATCAAGGATTTGATATGCTTTAAACTTTGAAGGACATGAATACATTACATATCAAAATATTGAACGATCTAATGGAGGAAGGTCAACTACTTGCTAGGTGCGTTGATGGCCAAGTCGGACCAATGGGCTTTTTGTAATTAAAAACATATTTACATTACACCTCAACAGAACTGGCCACTTGTTAGGTTACTCACAAATACCATCAGCTGAAAGAGGGAGACTTCGTCTTCCGCTGGGCCTCAACCAATAATTCGGTTTCGGGAGTCGTGTAACCCGTGAAGAAGAAGAAGTCAGTCTAAATGATGGGTGTTAGTTAAGGTGATTAGTATCCTTAAATGCGCTGGAATGAGCATTTCGATCGAGCTAATTGATGAATACGCTAGGTACCCTGGGACCGGAACACGATTCTTAGAAGCCGTAATTATAGATTGCCAAGCGACATTGCTCTTTAGAAATATAAATTAACTTTTTTGAAAGGCGTGTTATGAAAAAAATATGAGACTGAAATTTTACGATGCGCGCGCAAATCTATTTAATTTTCAATTAAATAAGCCATTTTTAAACATTTAATTTTTTTATTGATTGCAGATTTTAGCAACCGTATTTATCCTCACGCAATTTTTTTCCATTAATTATTTGCGTGCTAAATAAACTTATTTGTATTATGCCAAAAAAAGTATAACTTCTAACACACATAAGTACATACATACAGTTTTTTAAAGTACATATACCGACTTCAAACATTGTTCACTGAAAAGCAAGAAATAATTAAATATTTCGTTGAATTTTAAGTCGTATACTTTTTTAAAATATTTTTTTCTCTGTTAATAAACTACATAATATAATATCATTACAAAAATAAATCATAGAAATCGGCATACATTTCATCGAGTTATGACTAAAATTGCCTAAAATATCAATAAAACTCGGAATTTTTTTGAAATGAATTCATACTTTATACTTCATACTTCGGCCCTCCAAATAGTTTTGTGCAAAAATCACGTCGATCCGTTGCTCTGTTGTGGTGTGAAAAAAGCACAAAGTCTGAAAAACCACTGAATTAATTTTCATCAAAACATAAATGGGACCAACCCAAAAGAATTATCTGTAGATTAGAACATACATACAAAAAATACAGTCGAATTGAGTGCCTCCTCCTTTTTTTGTAGCCTGTTAAAAATAAAATACTTTTCCATATTTTTGTTAAATTCAAAATTTGTATTGATACAGGCTTATGGGACATAATCGACAACGTGAAAAGGGAGTTTGCCACATTTACATAATCTTTATTTAACAATGAAACTCCTGTATGACAGTAAGAAAATTAATATTTTTATATTCAATAATAATACAATTATCTAGAAACCAATTGCCACCTGTTCATATCAACATAAGCAAATCGCTAAATGTGGACATTGTTACATTTGTTACCATTTTCCCTAGCCTCACAACAATGTATAAAGGTCGTAATGGTGTAACTCTGTCGTCGAACCTTATCGTTGCATTACAGTCCTAATTTACATAATTATAGAGAAAACCTTGCAACTAGAATTGTTGCAAATTTTTTCTTCGTTATCTACTATTCGCTAACGAATCGTAATAAATGGCTATAGGTGAGGTAGTGACTTATAGGAAGTCCTATTTAATTTAAACGGTATTAAAAATGTTAAAATTACATGTTTATAAAACCTTTCCAATTTCAGATATTTAAAAATTAACAACCAAATTATGTATTTTGAATTAAAATTTTCGTAAATTCATTGACAATATTGTCATACATTTTTATGTATAGGATATTCAAGTTACGACAAACCGTGTGTTATTCGATCGCCGCGGCTATGTGTTAATGCTTCATAGACCCTATTAATCAATAGACGCATACATACACATTAGTTGCCTAAGAGGGCATTTCATAATACCACCAACGGATGAAAGGGCCGATTACTAAAGCACACAAATTGGAAATCGCATTTTCTCCCGAGTGATACATGTGATTTTTTACTACACCTACGAGGAAAACAAAGCAACGCGCGCGCCATTGAAGACTTGACGTGAAATGAAAATCGGGCAGGCAGTTTCCAAGATATTCAAGTTTCATCAGAGCCTCTATTGAAGCTAGCGACTTCTAGTTTGTGCCCAAATGTTTATGAAACAAATCTGAACCCAATTACTACACATATAGGACCTAAACAAGCGACATATATCACTTACCATCACAAAACTGTATTCCCAGTAAACAAAATAATACAAAAGCTGTAGTCCGTTGACGTATTATGATGGAACCGGTTAAGCCCCGAAGCAGGTCAAAAGTCACAAAATCTTCAATCTCTGTAATGGAATGTTTCACTAGGTAACACTAAACCATTTTTATTTTCTCCAGAGCTACTAAATTATTTTATCGCTTCGTATAAAGGAGATCGTGTGATAAACTATGCTATACATTGTTACAAATTACTGGGAGTTTTTTTATTGTAAACTGTATACATGTGGCTCTATCACCACTAAAAGTAAATAGCTATATCAAAAAAAAAACAATTATAAAACATAATGTCCGCCGCAACTCTCTACTTCCTTGTATATAGACCTTTCAATGCTTCTCCGTGCTACAGTATACTTGACTCATCAATTTCTGTTTCACATCTGCCGGGCGTCCCGTGACGGTCACTTTTTTTTTATTAGACCTAACGAGCTCTGTTGAGGTATTTTTTATGTAAAAAAATGTTAAGTGTTTCTTGTTTACGAAATTTTCATATAGCTCTCCATAGAAAGAACTGGGGAGTGAAGAATTTTGTGTCCCATCATGTGGAGTAGATCAATTCTATAGTGGTTTTTATTGTGTGAATATTTCGCAAAATATGTCCCTCCCAATATCCCAGGTGTTTAAAAATCTTAAAAAATTTAGGTTAGAGACATTGGTTCTTAACTAAGATATACGCAATTTACAGTAATATTGCTGTATAGTACGGAAATTTAATTGTAATTTAATGTTTAAAATAAACCTTTTAAAAAAAAGTGTACCGACTTCAAAATATTGCACTGAAAAGTAAGAAATAATAAAAATTTCGTCGTAGAATTTGAAGACGGTTGGTGCCAAATTAGGATACAAAATTAAGTAAACATCTAGGGACATAAAGATCTGTTCAATATTATCTGTGTTTGTACTGATGATCGTAGGTTCCTAATGAATTATCTAGATTAGTGGATTTGGGTACTTAATTATTTCTAATTTGCCACCAACCGTCTTCAAATTCTACGACGAAATTTTTATTATTTCTTACTTTTCAGTGCAAATTTTTGAAGTCGGTACACTTTTTTTTAAAAGGTTTCTTTTTCCCTTTTAAGTGATTTTGTTGCCCTGAGAAATAAATAATAACGCATCTAAAAAAAAGATGGAAAATTTAAAAAAAATACTGCGGTGGATGGGATTTGAACCTCGAGCAATGTGCATCCTGCGCTGCATCCCATACCTTTATCCGCTAGACCACCGTCGATACGAAAATTGACAACTTCGTGTCAATAGCAACCGTTGCTAAGGCTTTTCTCTGATATAATTTTCAGCAGTAAACAGAGACAAATTACTGAATTTCTGAAAAATTACTGAACCTATTTTCGTCATATGACTGTGAGATAATGTCAAGAAATTATTATATCCTTAAAAAAATAAGTCGTCAAAATCGGTACATATTTCATCGAGATATTACGAAAAATTGACTTATAAGGTCAGTTTTTTCAAAATTTCTGAAAAACTAAAGAACCAATTTTTATGAGATAACGGACCAATCCGGAAGAATTATCTGTCGATTAAAAAAGAAACCATCAAAATCGGTTCACAACTGGCGGAGTAATCGATGTACATACATACAAAAATATACTTAAATACTACTTTTTTTTTCGAAGTCGGTTAATGATGGTTACTTCGTCCAAGATTTTAGATAGATCCAGTATGCCTAGGTAAAGAAAATAGATGAGTGCATTATTCATTCCATAATTCAATAAAGACAAGAGAGAAATTACATATCACTCATGAACATAAACTTACGAAACTAACTGAACTTGGCAATATGTGCAATTGTGCAATGTGCATCTCGAACAGAAAATTACAAGGAAACTCAAGCACAGAGGGAGGTTTGCTTCCGGGGAAATCTTTCACAGCTTTTGCATCCCACTATGTTGCGGTTCGTTAAATACTGTCTGTCCACTTTATACTAATAAAAATGAAATGTTTACGCCGTTTGACTAGAAATTTAAATTCAAATAATTCCTAACATAAAGTAGTAAGACGAGGCCATAGAGGTGATTTGAGTCTATGAATGAAAATAACTATTGCTACGAAAGTCACAATAGCCCCTAAATATTTAATCGTTTATGTCTTTTATAAAACAAAGGCTACTTTTTACCGGAAAATAGCATGACTAGAGAGTTTGATTATGTTGGTATTTAAGATGCAATAAAGGGATTACCAAAGAGATTAAGGGTGAAACCGGGGGTAAACTTATACATCACAGCCTTTGTTGTTTGTGGCATGGTTAGAAACACTTGTACCCATGTCCACATTTAGCGCGTTCTGGTATACATATTTTTTTAACTGGGACAGTATGTGGAACCTTCTATTATAAAAGGTATAAAAATGTTTTTACAACATAGACATACTTTTTAGAGTTTTTTCTAATTTAGTATGTACCAGAATTGTTTCAACATTTTTAGATCTTAAGAACCGCAAACGCATTTTCATAATATATATATATATGTATATATATATGTATATATATATGTAATTATAATAACGCTGAAGAGTTTGTTTGTTTGTTTGAACGCGCTAATCTCTGGCATTCTTATTAATAAAAGTAGCGACGTAGTAACTAAACTGTATTTCGTCTCTGTCTAACAAATCTGCAATTCATTATGATAGACAGAGACGAAACCCAGTTTAGTTACTACGTTGCTACTTCGAGTTTATTATTAAGAGTGTGGGACTATACCAGTCGGTTTAGAAAAAATGTAGTAGAATGAATAAATGATAGCCCAATTCTTGAGGAAGGCTATACATCACACTACCTACCCTAAGGGGTAAAATGGGGTGTAAACATTGTATTCCGAATACAACGCGTACGAAGTCGCGGGCAACTGCTAGTCACTAATATATGAGTAGTTATAAGTGCATTTGTGTAGATATTAAAATTGTTGAGTCTTCTAAAGTAGCCCACTGGTCCGGTATCTCACCGAAAATTTTCGGTTCGGCCGAGATTGAAGACAGGCCACACAATAAAGATGTAAATCATACGATCTAGATCACATGCAATTCACTCACTCACACAGACACACAAGATTCGATTAAACAAAGGCGTGTGGATGTGTGTGTGTGACATATCGGTCCGGCCATCGAAATCACCACAAATACAACGTTTGAAAACGGATCGCGGACCGTTCGATACAAGAATTGGACGAGTCTGTGGTCGATTTCGGTGGACGAATGAGTGGGCACCTTTATTATAACAATTTCCCCATATGTTTTTTACTACAATTTACATGTTATGAGTAACATTATGTAGCATGTATTATAGGTACCACACATGAAATTGAATTATGTCAGGCAGTTAAACACTATGCTCTATTAGACGCATAATTATATTGCTCAGTAGCTGAGCTGAGGATGGTATGCCATGTGATTGCGTTTGCAAGTATCAAATACTGGGCCTACATAGGTAATTAAATTCCTTGATTATACCTATCTGAGTAAATTACAAACACATGAGAACATATTTCGACTTTCTTGAAGAGGTTAAATGTAACACACAATTGTTTTCTACATAATTTTGTTACACCTGTCATTAAGCATATTTCATGAGAAGACGCTGGTGGCAAACTTTTTTCATGATTTGTTACAATAAAACTTTTTTTTTCTTTCTTCACCTTACAGCTCCCGAAACCATGTTACGATTCCAGGGTACCCAGCGGAAGACCAAGTCTCCATCGTTTAGCCGATGGTATTTGTGAGGCTATATCTAACGAGTGGCTAGAATAATAAAGGGCGAGGTAACGCAGCCAGTGTTTTAGGACCGATGCCACAGGGAGGGAATCTTGAAGAGGTATTGTTTTTATAATATGTAGGTATGTATATATATAGTTTTTAAATATATTGGTTGCCTTAAAGCTCCCGGGAACCATTGTCAGCCCCAGGTTACCCAGTTAATATACTGTTTTTTAATTTTTATTATAACTTTTACTACATAATTTTCGTCGTAATTTTTTGTACAAAAGCGTACGTCATACATTCATTTTTAATATTGGTACTACCTGTAGCAAAGGTACCATTTTATTCAGCCGTCTACTACAGCGCTAAATATAAAAAAAAAACTTAATTTATTAGTCTCATCATCCCCTGGGTTATTAGATGTAGTTAAACATCACACTGAAACATATAAGTATATTTCGCAGCAGTTTTCTCAATATTGAATCCCCAATCTCTAGTTACAAGGGAGGATGTTCCGCGTCATTTGTAAGGAGGAAATGGGCAACAATTAGTGGAACGATATTTCGTGGCGACAGTTCTACTAGACACTCACGACGTCTATTAATAGCTCAGTTGATGATAACTGTACCCCCTGGCCCATTGTCCCCCTTTGGTTCCCTTCCCCCTATTTCCCCCACTTTTAGTTAAAGGAGAAGTGCAGCTATCGTTGTAATTCTTCGGTCATTAACGAACGATTCAAGATTTTATTTAACTTTTCAGATTAAATTGGAGACGAGATTTTTTTTATAAAACCAATTAGATTGTACAATGGAAGGCTGCATGTCTAAGCGCCTAAAGTTATATATGTCAAAATCATAGATATATTCTATTCTATTCTATTTTTTTTAATATGGCTCAGGGTTTGATGATTCCGCCAATCGATGATGTCAATTATTATAGACGTCACAGTAACAATATGCCGATTAATCGGTAGGTAAGATGTTCCCGCCGACCGTGATATGCCTTATTAATCACTGACTAATCATTTCCCGTCACGTCACGACGAGACGCGTGCGTTTGACGCCATAACATGACGTAGAAACCTTATATAGAATAGATATACGCCCCCCCCCCCCTCTCCTCTTGGATTTATGAGTCAAACCAAAAACTCTGTTTTTAAAGTGTACGCCCATAGTCTTTAGTAATAAAAGAAATGATTACTATATTCCTAAAATTATGAAATTCGTAGTTTCAGCAATGTTTTCAGGTAATTTCCGTTCCATATTTCGTAAGTAGAATCCTCATATAACAAGCTTCGTTAGTCGTTACCAGTCTGTAATTAATTCTGTAAATAATATCGTCTGTGCATTTCGCAATTAGGTACCCAAAAGCGTCCCACAAAACGTACCTAGAGCGACGTAAAATGCATAATTGTTATTCCCCGTCATTTGCGCTCTCACAGAATTTCTGCCAATTAGTGGTACGATATTTCTGTGATGCCAACACGAATATATACTACTATTCCATTTGTCTGCTAATTTCATTAACAATAACTGTTTTTACTTACATTTTGTACAAAATTATGCATCTGTGTAATGGAGTTTTATATGCGAAATAAAAATAATATTGTTCATGTATAGTCGCTGTCAAAACGCTGCGTATTTGTGATACGTGGATTTCTTCAAAATTGTAAAGTATTTATTTGTTTTTAGATTTTTTTCTATTTTCAGAATGGGAAAATTTTTCTAAATTATTGCACATCTATATTTTAGAATTCGAATAAGTAGACCGTTGTCATAACCAAAATCGGATCAGTATTGCGGGCGTATTTGGTAAACTTTTTTATTAATTCTGCTTTAATGTTGGCGGATTAACTTATTTTGGATATTTAAAACAGAAGAATGGAACCATCAATGCGTGAATTCAATTAGAATTAGACTTTTTTTAAACCCGACTTTGATCTAAAAAAGACATTTCAAATTCAAAATTGAAATAGCAAAGTATATATAGGTAGTAGCGCTCAGATAAACTCGATCAACCTAGTTTGTTATTTAAATAAAAGTTTAAACTGTGAACAAGTTAAACGCAGATGGAAAAGCAATTAAAACTAGGAACCGAAGCTGTTCGTTAAATGAACTGAATAACCATTTGTATGAGTATTTCACCTAGGTATATTCTCTAATAAAGAGGTTTTTATTTTATAGTAATATTCTTCTTTATTTAAGATTATGGGCGTCGGTGGTCGAGTGGGTAAAACGTCGGCTCACAACTGAAAAATCGCGGGTTCGATCCCCACATCCGACCATGTATTAATGGGTTTTTATAATAAAGAACCTATGTACATTATCCGACAAACCGTACTTTTCCATTTACATACCTCAACAGAGCCGGCCACTCGTTAGGTAGGTATACCTCAAAAAAAACCTTCGGCTAAGTAAAGAAAACTTTGTCTTCCGCTGGATATCCTGGGTCCGGCAACAGTTCCCAGTTGCTATAAGGCAACCCGTAAAATATTTTTTTTATGAAATATATATTCTGTAAATACCAAAGTTTGAAAATTTTAAACTATTTTCTGCCCCAGTTTCGCGTAATTTTGAAATGGAAAAATAACCAAGGACGGAATACATTACCCTAACCTTTTTTAATTAAATATTACAATGTAGCTTTATAACTGTGAAATATTTTTTTAAATCGGTGAAGTATCTTTCAAATTTACTTTTTGGTGGATAAAAATATAAAAGATGCACTTTACTTATAGAAGCGAGACTTGGGTATGGAATAAGAATCATGAAAGTAAAATAAATGCAGTGGAAATGCGGTCTTTACGTAGAATGCGTGATATAAAGCGTATTGACCGCATCCGGAACGATGTCATTAGAGAAGAATGCGAAGTGAAAGATGATGTTGTGACTAAAATGAAGAAAAGTAGTTTACGCTGGTTTGGACACGTTGAAAGAATGAAAGATTAAAGATTGACTAACAAGGTTTATATGGCTGAAGTGAAAGGAAATGCTGGCAGAGGACGACCTAGGTGTACTTTTATTGAACATATAAAAAATGTAGGTATTGATCGGTGGAAATATTAAAAATACACACAATCGCCGAGCATGTAAGAAAGGTATGATGAATATAAAAGAAGCGAAAGAGGTATGTCAGGATCGTAACAAATGACATTCGATTGCCTCTGCCTACCCCTCTTGGCATAAAAGCCGTGATAAATCCCAAGAGGGGTAGACAGAGACAATCGAATGCCATTTGTTATGATCCTGACATACCTCTTTCGCTTCTTCGCAAAATAATCAAGCCTGTATCCCTGTTGAATAAACAGACACTATTGATAGAATGCAGTATTAAAAGTACACACAATCGTCGAGCATGTATGAAAGATATGATGAATATAAAAGAAGCGAAAGAGGTATGTCAGGATCGTAGAAAATGGGGTTTCTGATTTGATCAGAAAGCATATTTTAGAAGCTCTCTCGGTTAATACTGGAGTTTAATATAGATAAATGCATTCGAGTGTAAAACACTAAAATAATTTTAAATCTAGGTGTCTAAAAGTTGATATTATAGTTTCTAGTGCCAAATCGACAAAAGTATCTGTAAGTATAAATTACACAATTTCCAATTTCCAGAATGGAGTGGGCATATAATTCATTTTAAAACAATCTGCCTTCGTTTCAAAAAATCATGAAATTATCCTGTTTGATTTAAAAAGTCTTTGTCATTTTAATAAAAATATTTTAATATTTTAAGCCTATTTTTTTATTAAAAGGTGACCTTTTTTTCAATTCTGCTTAACAAAATTATGCATCTTGACTTTTCATTAACTGAAATTACCATAAAATGTAATAAGGCTCTTTAAACATTACGCACGTCCCTTTTTTTTAGAAAAACTGACATGTTTCATTTCGAGAATTTAATAAGTTTCATATGTGTGCTTTCATAATCTTGGTTAAATTAGATCTTATACTCGTCACATGCTTAAAAAGGGGTACAATAGTTATTTGATCAACAAGTGAGCAAAGTTATTTTTTGTTGCAAGTGCTGACTTTAAATCACGAACTAGCGAAGTAGTCTAGAAATGAATCACGATCGTAGCGACTTATTCTAATATAGACGAATGAGTGATTTAAAAGCACACGACATAAAAAAAATATCTCGTGTGAAACATACAAGTTTTCACCTATACCAGCGAGAAAAGTTTTATAGGTAAGAAAGACAAAGTAAACAATCAATAATCATAAATAGGCACAAAATATCACAAATGCTAAAAAAATTAATTCCCGCCATTTCGTTATAAATTTATTTGTTATTTAGATGTTGCGTTCGGAAACTGAACTGCTTTATGAAAACCAAACATGATATTTTTAAATAAGCGATATTAATGTTTCCTAGTATCTATTTATTTTAAATATTACGTCCTTAAAAAGGCAATAGTACAATTTATTTATAAACTTAAATTTCAATAAATACAGAATTTTATGCCTATGAGTTAAAATTGCTAGGCCAAAATGAGTTTCTGAACGAACCATCGCCTAGTTTATTTTTTTCAGCGCCGAGTAATCAAAAGGTGGTGTTCCCAAATTGAATCACTTTTACCCACGCTTTTCGTGCTGAAAAGGTTTGTTAATGAACCCGTAAGAAGTTGCGGCCAATCTAGAGACATCCTTCCTAACTAATATTATAAATTTCAAAGTATGTCTGTTTCTTTGTTTGTTTTTCCTTCTGTCACGACACAACGGAGCAACGGATCGACGTAATTTTTGCACACAGATAGTTGGAGGAAAGAAAAGTGACATAAGCTACTTTTTATCCCGGAAATCCTTCGGGATATGCAAAGCCGGGACGAAATGCTACTTAATATTATTAAAGCGAAAGTGTGTATATTGGGGGGGAGAGGGGGAGAATGGAATAAGATCTATCCCACCCCAAATGTCATCCTCACCTGCACGGGTACCCTCTGCTAGACAACAAACGAAGCTCTGGCGACCGAGCAATGGCGGTTTAACCATACACCTATCTAGGCAACTGGCTGGAAGAGGCTACATCGAGTCTGAAGACCTAAATAGTCTCAAAATGTGTGGTGCAGAAGGCAAGGGGAAACCACTGCACTATTCTTCCCAAGAAAGTTAACCATGGCGAGTCAATATAATACACCCTGTGAAAATATACTCTACTACAACTTTTCTACCCGTGCGAACTATACAAGGGTGCCATGTTGGTCATTAGGTCGAAGCGGTATTATCACCATCATTATCAGTGACTCACTAGGCGAGCGCGATCAGAAAGCTGAGTATGTAATGACCAATACACACGCGTTTCATACGACGTTTTTCAACACACTTGCGAGGAAAAAAACAAACTTCATTGAGTCAAATTTACGTATTCTTCGCCACTTTAATTCGACATTTTTGATAATTAACTACAACACGGCGAAAATGTTAACAAATATTTTTTTCCCGCGTGACAGATAAAGCACGGGTTACTTCGCCAAACAGCCAACAAAGTCGTGGTTAAAAAATAAAAACTGTATTATGCGGTTAAATTAAGAATTACAATTTGCAATCTTGTACGTATTTAACTTCTTTGGGTTATATTATAGCTCTTGTGCTGTAATTAATATAAAGAACAAGCACGCGTGTTTAATATATGGGATTATGGGTCTAAAAGTGAGGTAATAAGACTCACGTTACGAGCAAGTGTGTAGAAAATATATATTATTTTAGCCCGTAAACTTGATATTAGCAAAGCCTATTAGTGGTCAGGCTCCGGGGCCGTTAGTTCGACCACAGAGGGACACAGATAAGGGACAGTACTTAACCGTAACAGATATGTGGTTTCACACACATTTATTTAATCTTCTAGAAGCGTTTCGAAAGTAATGCAAGAGGTAGGTAGTTTGCCCGGGAAAGTTTTTTTAAATCTGACATAATAATTAATTCTAAAGGATTTCCAGCCTTTGTCACTCTCCGAAAATCAGTTCCTATGCTGTGTCCTGAAAGAAAGACAAACAAATAAACAAAGAGTGCCTTAAGACCCCTGAAACCATGCTAGGCCCTATGATACCCAGCTAAAGGCAAAGGTTCCTCATTTTTCCATAAAACCAGGAGATATTTTGACAGTGAGAGGCCTTTTAGCTGAATATTTACATGTATTTTTAAATTAAAATCCCATTAATACATTTTTAGTATTTCGTAGCTGAATGGAAATTATACGAAATGTATCCGTATCATATTTATAACATAAAATAGTTTTGGGTAGGAATTATATATGATGCAGTGAGGAACACTGGTAACCGTATCCACATTTAACATATCCTCGCGGATTCTTCGGTTAACAACATAATACCACACAATACATGTGTTACCGCGGTTTTTTTTAGTTTTATTCTAAACA
Source organism: Nemapogon koenigi (assembly GCA_963924495.1). Taxonomy (NCBI): domain Eukaryota; kingdom Metazoa; phylum Arthropoda; class Insecta; order Lepidoptera; family Tineidae; genus Nemapogon; species Nemapogon koenigi. Next base: position 9,085,204 of record OZ004643.1, read on the forward strand.
ATTATTTCCTACATGATTTTGTTATATCTCTGACGGATTGATAAACATAATAAGAACAAAACCGCGCTGGCGCTAACTTTTTGGACGATTTAATTCACTAATATTTTTAATGCTCAGCTCCTAAACATATGTCCATTTTTAATACTCGCAAACCGTTAATACTAGTGAATTAACTTAAGTACTTAAGTAAACTCCAATCATGAAAACGGCAACAAAAAAGCGTTCAGTAGTTTTGGCATTAATAGAGGACAGACAGTAGAAGAAGGACTTTGTTTTATAATATATAGCGATGATAGTGAAGAAGCGGTATTTACGATTTCAATTTTTACAACAACAAATTAGGAGATTGCTCTAAAGTCTGTTACTTTCGTGTTGTGTAAAAGGAGAGTATTTTCAGTAATTATCCTTACAGAATCCATTAAGTTGGTGTAAACCACTACATCTGCGTTTGTGCTTTAATAAATTCCCACCGCACGTCCCGTGGCAGAGAACTAGCAAAAGTTTACTCGGGAAATTTCCCGAAAAATCTCTCGGGAAATGTAACGGATTTTTTAAGGTTTTCGTCGCCAAACTAGAGGGACATGCTGTGAAATAATGTAATATGAAAGTTAACTTGAATTTTAGAAATGTTTCATTATTTTTTGGCCGAAAAACAACAAGTATATTTACCAGTATAATAAAATATATTTCACTAAATTCAAGAAATCAAAACGACAAATATTGAACGCGTTCTCGAAAATCTAATGATTTTGATTTAGTGACCTTCTCGGACCTTACACTTGACGTCAGTTATCCATATTTAACAGAACAGTGGCAAGCCTGTTGCTGCACTTAATCGACCTAGATGTGTTACTTCTTTAACAGACGTGTGCCCTCCGAAGCTCGAGGTTTTCTACTTATGGAGGTTTTAAAAAAATCGTTAATAAATAATAGGTGATTTCTGGGAGAAAAATAATTTTGAGGACGTTCTCAAATGTTCTTTTTCTTCTTACAGTTTCATACTAGCGTTTTAAAGTATTTGAGTGAAGTTCATAAATTATAAAATAAAGTACTTGCCAACAGATGGCGTAGACGTCTTGAGCAAAAAAAAGCTCGGTCGACTATATTCTATTTTGACGTTTTACTTATATTTTTTCGCACAATAGTTATTCTATAAGTTTAGCTACCATATTTTAGAACAGAATTTTCTGTTGAATAGTTCAAAGCTGATGTATTTTGAATCCCAAAGGTAGATGCGGTGGTTGAAAATTGTGTAAACTTTGCAGTTCGTGTACAGATGGAGTTTCATACATTTTATATCTGTAAGAATGTATTTTGGTTAGTTATCAGTGTCTAATATTAGGTATAGCTATATACAAACAAGTATTGTACGCCTTAATAGGCAGCACATGTATAATATGTGAAACAATAAATTTATTTGAATTTGAATTTGAATTTGAACAAACTTGTGAAAAATGTGATTGTAGATACTATGGAATTCGAAAAAAAAAATCCAGTACTTTTATCATACCCAAATTCTATTCTAACTAATATTATATTAAAATTCAATATTTCAAAAAGGTTAATTCTCGCCTCTGGTGATCGCAGAGCTGGTGCTTACTTCGCTCAAAGAATCAGTATAGCCGTGCAGCGAGGTAACGCCGCCAGCATCTTGGGCACCATGCCACAAGGCGAACATTTAGAAGGGATATTTTTCATGACATAACTCTTTTTTTTTGTTTATTTGTTTTATAAGTTTTAGTTTAATGTTAATTTTATATTATATTTGTAATTTAGTGTTAAATTTAGATAAATAGTAAATTAACATAATTGAATAATTAATAAATATATGAATTTACTATTAATATTATAGGTAAATGCGAAAGATACCACGATTTTAAAGTAGGTGATTTCAGAACCGGCTATACATGGGCTCCGAAGCACTAGAAGTCGATTAAACGTTAAAGAGAATTAAGTCTTGCTTGTTTAGGTTTGAAGTCATTAATGGCTCCCAAGCCTCATATTTTTTTTATATAATAGGTACACTGAAGAAGGTGCGTCGGTGGCCGAGTGGTTAAGACGTCTCGTATTAACTAGGTAGACCACGGGTTTGATTTCGGATCCAGGCCATGTACCAATGAGTTTTTATAATTAATACCTAATATACATAATCCGACAAACCACACTTAAAGTCTTTTCCATCTAAATATCCTTCAACAGAACTGAACTGGCCACTCTTTATGTATAGCCTCACAAATACGACGATTTCGGGAGCTGTAAGGCATGTGAAAATAAAAATAAAAATTGAATTGAAAAATTTGGAAAAACTGAAAAGTGGTTTTTTTCTTTGGGACTTTTGTATGAACTGAAGACTGTAATAAGGGATGAAAGTTAATATGGGCTCAACGGGCAAAGCCGGGGCGGAAAACTAGTTTGAAACAGAAATATTTGACTAATACCTAGACACAAGGGAGTCTGAATTGACTGATGATCGGTACAGTCAGAAAATAAACCACAAACGAATCGGTGATCTGTTTTTAACATCACTCCAGTGTCTCCGAGGTATCGTTAGCCGTTGGTGTAATCACGTTACTGGCAGTTAACTGTTTTATGAGGAAACGCAAACAAATTAAGAACTTTTACTGCTAATAAATGGAGACAATAAACATTGTGGTGGCCTATATTTTTATAAGTGTACTGAAGCGACCGAATCGTAATTTGGGATTGCCTACTGGAAACGGAAAGATATAGCAGATTATTATTTTTGCAACTTTTATATGAAGTGGCTGGATGTTTTGAAAATATTGAGACAAAAAGGGTTGACTCTTTTCTTACAGTCTATACTAATATTATAAAGAGGAAAGATTTGTATTTTTATGTGTATGTTTGTAATGAATAAACTCAAAAACTACTGTGCCTATTTCAAAAATTATTTTACCATTGGAAAGCTACATTCACCCTGAGTGACATAGGCTATATTCTATTTTAAAAAAAATTAGGGATCCTTACTAAAACTCCAATAATGTAACCCAAGGTGTAAAAAAATTACCCAAAAACATTCCTTACATCGCGTGCGCTGCGAAAACTATTGATGGTATAGAGGTAGTGGTAGTGGTAGTGGTAGAGGGTAGGGGTAAGGGGTAGGGGTAGGGGTACGAGTAGGGGAAGGGGTAGGGGTAGGGTAGAGGTAGGGGTAGGGACAAGGGTAGGGGTAGGTATAGGGAATATTTTATTTTGTTCGCAAATATCCACGGGCGAAGCCGGGGGCGCAATGCTAGTATACTATAAAGTTCTTTATTATTTACGAAATCTATCATCACGCCTTTTATCCCAAGAGGGATTTAATACGATCCTGACATACCTTCTTCGCTTCTTTTATATTTATCATACCTTTCATACATGCTCGGCGATTGTGTTTTCCTACTTTTAACATTACCTTCAATCAAATTTTTTTATATGCTCAATAAATTTACACCTAGGTCCTCCTCTTCTAGCATAGCGATATCATCTTATATTTTCAACGTGGCCAAACCAGCGTAAACTACTTTTTTCCCTTCATTTTAGTCACAACATCTTTCATACTGCATTCTTCTTTTATGACATGCCCCTTACGCCACAGAGATCGCCACTCGCCACAGTCTAGTAATAGTCACAGAGTGTAAATATACAGAACACCAAGTAGCTTATAATATGCCCTTCCCTAGGGTTAAAGCTTTCTACGTATCAAATTTCATTAAAATCGGTTCTGTGGTTTAGCCGTGAAAGCGTAACAGACAGACAGACATAAAGAGTTACTTTGGCATTTTTTATATTAGTCTGCATTTAAGACAAGTTAGTTTCACTTCCGCGTGTATTTTTTTGCATAATCCAATAAAAATACAAAAAGGTATTCCAAAATGCTTTATTCCACAGAACGCCAGAAACACGTAGATCTATTTCATGCAGGCCGTATTGAATTTCAGGCTTTTTAAATTCTCAGTCATGTACACTTGTTATCTTGTGCACGTATTGAGCTAACAGTCTCCCGTTCGGTCGCAGTTAACTTTACAGAGTGCTTTAAATGGGTTAAAGTGAACTTGTAAACTATATACGAACCACTCATTTTATTTAGTATCAAATAGAACTTTGAGCTTCGTTAGTTAGATGGTTTAATGAATGAACAAAGTTAAAACTGTTGGTTTTGTAGCAATTTTTAACTCGAACTTAGCTCCCAATTTTTAAACGAGGTTTCTCAATTCGACCGTATATATTTTATTTTTTATGTGTGTTCGCGGATAACTTCGTCATTTATGAGCCGATTTTGATGATTATTTTTTTAATCGATAGATAATTCTTCCGGATTGGTCTCACGAAATGCTTTGAAGCCACTGCAACCTCAACTTGTTGCTATTCGTGATCGTGTATCAGAAAGTAATTATTGCGTCTCAAACTAAGTAAAATATAAGTCTGCACAGGGCTGCACCGATTTTTCAGATATTAAATGACAACGAAACCAAAATTGTTAAAATAAAATCAGAAGTATTGTGAGAACGTGTATTTTGGGATTAAAATGTGTAGTTTATCGTTTGGGTACTACCTAGCTACTCAAAATAATCTTAAAATTTCAGATTCTTTTTATTTTATAATGGCTCCATCAATGTTAATCGATGATTAGCCAATGTCAAGTATTATAGACGTCACAGTTACAATAGCCAATAAATCGGTAGCTAGGATGTTCCCGCCGACTGTGATATGTCTTATTAATCAACGACTAATCACAACTATCACACTTGTCGCGATTTCGTTTCTATTGTAGGACAAGTATGCAAGGGCGTAGCGAGGTACGGGCAAGGAGGGGCAGCTGCTCCCCTCTATAAAATCGGTCGGTCGCTAATGCTCACGAGCTCTATACCTCACGATAAGAGCTGTTTCTGGTTGTACCGTTTAATTTAATTTTAAAAAAAATATATATATAAATTTTGTTTTTAATTTTTACTCCACTATGTGAGATACTCATATATATGTTAAAAACTACGATTAAAACAATATGGTCTAGGTTTTTCTTAATCTGCCTCCCTCTATATAGAATCCTGGCTACGCCCTTGCAAGTATGTGACTCTTCCATACAGACTTTTGTTAAGAGGCGTATTACAAAATAGCGTTCAAAAAATTAGACATATTCAAACCCAGTGACATATCTACCTACACAGTCATGACTAACGAGTTCACAACACGGACACGGTGCTGGAGTTATAGACTAAACAATGTTATACTATTTCCTATTATTGAATTATATTTTTAATCGACTTCCAAAAAAAGAAGGAGAAGGTTCTCAATTCGGACCGTTTTTTTTTTATGTATGTATGTACATCGATAACTCCGCCAATTGTGAACCGATTTTGATGGTTTCTTTTTTAATCGTCAGATAATTCTTCCGGATTGGTCCCATTTTTATCTCATAAAAATTGGTTCATTAGTTTTTCAGAAATTTTGAAAAAACTGACTTTATAAGTACATTTTTCTTGATATCTCGATAAAATATGTACCGATTTTGACAACTTATTTTTTTCAAGACATAATAATTTCTCGACATTATCTCACAGACATATGACAAAAATCGGTTCAGTAGTTTTTCAGAAATTCAGTAATTAATTTCTGTTTACGGCTGAAAATTATGTATCAGAAAAAGCCTTAGCAACGGTTGCTATTGACACGAAGTTGTCAATTTTCGTGACGATGGTCTCTCGGTTAAATGTAATGGGGTGCATAGGATGCACAAGCACATTACATGGTTCAAATCACATGCACAAGGGTATTTTTTTTTAATTTTCCATCAATATTTTTTTAGTTGCGTTATTATTTGTCTCTCAAGGCAGCAAAAATCACTTAAAAGGGTAAAATAAACCTTTTAAAAAAAAGTGCACCGACTTCAAAAATTTGCACTGAAAAGTAAGAAATAATAAATATTTCGTCGTAGAATTTGAAGACGGTTGGTGCCAAATTAGAAACAACTTAGTTCCCAAATTCACTAATCTAGACAATTCATTAGGATCATCAGTACATACAAACATAGATAATATTGAACAGATCTTTATCTTCTTAGATATTTACTTAGTTTTGTATCCTAATTTGGCACAAACCGTCTTCAAATTCTACGACGAAATATTTATTATTTCTTACTTTTCAGTGCAAATTTTTGAAGTCGGTGCACTTTTTTTTAAAATGTTTTACTAAGTCAGATATCTTCTCATGCGCTATGAAATAAAACACAACTTTTATTTGTTTATTGGTATAATTTTTTTTAACAAATTATATAATTATTTCTCTAAAAGCGTTATTATTATAAGAAAACTTTGATTGTTTTTCGAAAAACGATTTTCGGAAATCGGCTGAAATAAGTAAATAATATAAGTCTAAGGTCTAAGCAATTCTGTAATTCAAGTTTATAGAAACCTTTCAAATTCTCGGAATTAAAACACCAAAAAATAATTATGTTTTTATTGCCTTTCTGGACAAAATATGTAAAAGAGGCCTTAAACAGAAGTGGTGAGTCGATGAATGACGGCAGTTACAAGCGTGGTAAAAATCATCATTGTTAATAATAAAATCGAGAAAAACTTCAAAATTAAGTAAGTAAAATTATTTGAAAAACAATTTTCACTTTGAAAGAGCAACTTACATTATTAAAAACAGAAATGCTGCTCAGAATGTCAAAGGCAAAGTTTAAGAGGCAACGTCTTCGATAACTTTAAACTTTGACTCTGGAAGCTTTTTGTAGGCATGGTTTACTTACTTGTATTTCCTTTGGTCACTTCAAAACCAATATTCAAAGTTTAGTTTTAATTATTCTATTACATTTTATTATTTTTAGGGTTTCGTAGTCAAATTGCAAAAACGGAACCCTTATAATCTCGTACCTAATCTCGTAACTAGCTTATAACTCAAGCATCTTTCCGATTCTAATGAAAATTCACAGACAGTAGAAAATTAACTACTATGCAGATGTGAAATTACGAAAATTGATAATTTTATAGAGGTAGTACCTACTTTAATTACTCGTGCCAAAAATGCTAAGCTCCAATTTATTTTAAGATATTGTGATTTAACTGACTCCTTGTGCTTTTTCTAAAATTAATAGATAAGTGACACATCTAGATTTATTAACTGCAGCAACAGGCTTGCCACCTGTTTTTCTCAATATGCAGAACTGGCAAAAAGTGGACACTGTTACTAGTGTCTCTGGCCAAGGTATAAGGGCCGTAAAGGTGTTGCTGTTGGTTATAGTAAGATCCTAAAATCGTTAGCAATATATTCACCACTTCAAATTTTCAGGATAGTGGCACTTAATGGATATTTTCATGGTTTTGAAGTGATACAAATTCATATTTTTTTCAACATTGGCTTCGAAGTTACGTTAAAAATCTCATGGGTAAAGTGATACAGTCTAAAATAGAAAATAGCAGGCTTTAAGCGTACTCTGGTTGATATACGGTCCGTGCTTAGCAACTCGGAATACATAAATCTCTCTCAACAAAGTTGGCTGCAATCCACACCTTCATTTAACTCGCTGTTAAGTGTTTGGTAGATGGGTGTGTGGAACTAATGGATCAAAACGTTTACAAACTAATAAAACTATAAAAACTGAGTGTTGCTAACAACCCAAGTTCAAAATACTAGCGACCTGCTCCGTCTTTGTACTAGTAATGTCATTCCCATTCTTTATATTTATAGAATTATATAAAAATAATTCCAAATCAAAATATTATTATTTATTAAATAATATTATTATTTTAAGTATTTTAAATATTTGTGTAAAAGGATGTACCTAAATTAGAGCAAGTGAATTAATTTGTTTATGTAGGTAGTATGTTTACAAAAAGTGGAAAGATAGGCAAGGAAATTGAAAGGAGAGTTTGGTGGACTAAACAATGTATGCAGAAATACACAACTTACTACTAAAAGCAAAATGAATATACGTAGGTAAATGATACGTAATGCTGTTTTAGTTCCATTACTTACTTATGAAAGCGAGACTGGGTATGGAATAAGAAGCATGAAAGTAAAATAAATGCAGTGGAAATGCGGTCTTTACGTAGAATATTTGATATAAAGCGTATTGACCGCATCCGGAACGATGTCATTAGACAAGAATGCGGAGTGAAAAATGATGTTGTGAATAAATGGAAGAAAAGTAGTTCACGCCGTGTCCAACGTTGAACGAATGAAGGATGAAAGATTGACTAAAAAGGTTTATATGGTTGAAGTGAAAGGATATGTACTTTTATTGAACATATAAAAAATATATTGATAGGTGGAAATATTAAAAGTACACACAATCGCCGAGCATGTATGAAAGGTATGATGAATATAAAAGAAGCGAAAGAGATATGTCAGGATCGTAACAAATGGCATTCTATTGTCTCTGCCTACCCCTCTTGGGATGAAAGGCGTGATAGATAGATAGATAGATAGAATTATATTGACACATTTTATATAAGTCTTTAATATATAAAAAGGGTGTTCTTTAAAGTTCATTAAAGTATAGGTTACTAGTATAAATAATAATAATAAAAAATAAAAAAAAATAAAAAAGCCTTTTATTTCATACACACGCAAAAAAAATACAAAAATTTAATGTTTTTTACAAAATAATTATGGTATGAACCCCTCGCAGGTGAAGGCCTCCTCCAGTGATTTCCACTTATCTCTATCTCTGGCTATGGTCATCCATGTATGCCCAGCCACTTTTAGGATGTCGTCTGCCCAACAAGCTCGTGGTCTACCGCGTCGTCGTGTCCCTGGCGGACCTTTCCATTCCGTCACAACTACTAGTTATAATTATTCAAGTTCAGTTCTACAATTGCAATATTGAAAATTTTAATAATTATTAAAATAAATAATTTTATTGTTATTTTAACTTTGGTGTATGAAACTGCACATAACTAGGGAATAAAACACTCGTTTGATATTATTAAAAACCTCAGCGCTCGGTTTTTAAACTCAAGCTTGTGTTTTATTACGCCTCGTATTTACTTGTTTAAATAATCTAATAGCTCGTAATCTCTGTCTATCCCGATGAAATGCTGGCAACCTTTTTAACACATGGTTGAATATTAGAATGTCGTTTCTTGCAATTTTTTTTCTAATGTCTACAGAATACCACAAATGGTGATTACAAAAACTGTGGCAGCTTAGAGGAAAGTGCTATGCTTAAAAAAATACCAAATCCAGTGCTACCAACATTAGAATTTGAAAACAAAAAATATCGCTGAAATTTGGTACAGATGAATTCAGCCACTCTAATGTTTGAATCAGGCAACTAAATTTTTCTAAATTCACTGCACTATAAAATTCGAAAAAATTTAATTAATTTATACCAACATAACAACGAAGGGACCTCCTCTTTTATTATATACTTATACGGATTCGATTTATTTTTTGATGTCTTCATACACTTCCAAACTCCCAACCTAACGTTCCTAAATCGGTATACGAACACAGAATAATAACTAGTACTTATTAGGTCATACTTACTGAAGGTTTCTAGATTCACATTAATAAAATATTACGTTTATTTTTATTTTATTATTAAATATATTTATTGTTTTTCAAAGAATATTCTCTCACTCTTTACAGTGTAAAGTTTACACACTTTTGCATTCTTCGGAACCATTGTAATAAGCAGTTGGCCCAGCCTTCCGTAGGGACGTCTTCAATGACCTCTTGGAACGCATTCACTGCCGATGGGCTTTTTCTTTCATGTTCAAAGCAGTATACCCAGGTTTCGTCGCTTGTGACAATATTATATACAGTAAAATTTTTTTATTATTATTTTAGGGCACCACTCTACACGCAGTCGTTTCTGGTCATCCTTTAAATCATGCGGTACCTATCCATCGAGTGCAAAGATTCCGAACCTTTAGATGTACGTACAAAATATTTTGCGCTTGGGTCACATAGTACGAATTTGCTGACAATTTTTTATCACTTTCAATCAGATGTCGTATGATTTCAATATTAGTTTGATGTAAATCGTCATAGAGATGATCACGTCCACGCCTGAATTCACTGAACCAGGAATACACAGAGCTACGAGATGGAGCTTCATCACCAAATGCCAATTGAGAAAATTATAAAAAATCAAAACACAATTTTCAAAACGATGCCACAATTAATGAAACCCTACTCCCGGAGAATTCGATTTTCAAAAAACGAAATTGTTTTTAAAAAAAATTTATCACATACTAATAGTTGCCGGCGACTTCGTACGCGTTGTAACGCGGGTGAAATGGCACCCCCTTAGGGGATGATTTTCGAAAAATCCTTTCTTTGTGCACCTCTACACCTTCTACTGAATATTTTCATATGGCCAGTTCCAGAACCTTTCAGCATGCCCCACGCAGTTTTTAGCACAGTTTATAAATTATATTGGCAATATCTTCAACATAGACACGAACTACTCGAAATACATTGAAAGTAATTTGCAATTTTTTTGGATCAGCAACATTGTTATAGTAATAGCCTTATCTCTCCCAAAAGGATATCGTTCAGGAATTGGTCGTAAATTGATTTTCTTAGTGGCACAGGCATGTATTCTCATTATATGGATTTCTATATAAGCTCCCCGGGGACTTGTCTCTAGCACTCATGAATATAAATAAGGGACCAAATCTTCTGTCTTCCATTTGGCCTAAATTAAAATTAATCTTTCAGTTTTGTTTATGGTTTTTCTTCTTATTGGTTGGAAATTCGAAGGTTAGAACAAATACTAGGTATAAATATAGGTCCGTTTGTATATTCTGTGGTATAGGTACAAGTCTTTTACTATCCACACCAATGGTCAGCCAAGGAATGTCCGGCCCGAGAATCTAGGTCTATTGTCTAGGCCAGCCATACTCAAAGTACCCCTAAAGCCTCTGTGGGGGCTCCGCAAAAATACTGGTCATAATGAAAAATACTATAAGGTTGCAGAGGAAAATATATTGTTTCTAAATATTCCAACACAAAGTTAAAAAATTAACTAAAAGCGTAGTAGTGGAATGAGTAATATGAGTGCGCCCATTAGATAATAAAAATCAGTGTTTGATTACTTTGGGGCTGCGTCAAATATTTTGTTTTCCAAAAGGGTTCCGTCGCCAAAAAAGTTTGAGAACCGCTGGTCTAGGCCAATTGTATGGTCCGCCCGTTTTTTGGCCAAAGTCAAAACGAAAACGAAAGATGTCACGGTCCTAAGTATGCCATCCCATAGAACTATAATAGAGTGTTGACACGAATTATTTTTATTATATGTATTTTTATAAATACACCGTCAAGTTCGTAAATTATGATTGTCAAGGTACTATGGTAGCATACCTACATTGGATGAGAACTAATATTACCAAATACTAGTATTCTGTTTTTTAGGGTTCCGTACCCAAAGGTTGTCAACGGAAACCCTATTACGGCTCCGCTGTCCGTCCGTCCTTCTCTCACACTGTCACAACTGTATCTGTTGAACCCTTGTTGAACCGTAATAGGTAGACAAAGACACTAAACCCCTTCTACATGATTGGGCAACCACTCAACCGACGTGACTTTGGTTGTGTGGAACGTCTTCTTTCAATCCCCTCTACTCGCCCATAGAGATGTACAATGGATGTACGTCCAGATGGACACGTGTCCGGCCAAACAAGTAATGACCCAGGCAATTCTACCAACGGATGTAGATTACACATTGTTCTCGAGCTATAAGTCAGCATGGGGAGCACAAACGATCTATAACACGTCGATAAAATAGCATATCACCAATGTCATGATAAAGATTTTATATCATGCGACAGTAGCACAAACAATGCTCTATCGCGTCTACCTGATAAAACATATCATGGACATAGACTAAAGTCGATATCATAACGTTATATCGATTTTTGTGAGCACGAATAATTATATCGTCTCTTTTTGAGGTTTGAATGTGATACATATAAATGATTATATCGACATATTCGGGAGGGTTTGATATGCTATCGTCTAACCTTATAACTATATTTAGAGGTATCTAAAAACAACATGTATTTAAGTAGGTACATACCGACTTCCTTATTTAATTAGTATTTAATGCATTATTATTAACTAGCTCTGTCCGCGGTTTCACCCACGTGGAAATAGATCTAAGAAATAATCCCGTGGCTGTAATTTTCCCCTCCCCCGCCCGCTTTCGCGGTATTAAATGTAGTATTATATCATTCTCGGACCCCTAAAATACCGCTATGCAAAAAATCATGTCGATCCCGTGAAAAACAAAAACAAATCTATTCCACGGGAACAATAATTATTTCCGGGATAAAAAGCAGCCTATGTGCTATTCCAGACTATAATCTATCTCTGTGCCAAATTTCTTCCAGATCCGTTCAGCCGTGATTGAGTAAAAAACTGTGGACAAAGTGGTACTAGATTAAAATTTTAATTTAAAAATGTGAATAAAAAGTACGCTATATCACTTTCCAGCCCTCTTAACTATTTATCTGTACAAAAAATATTAAATGCGCAAGTAATCTAGTTAATAAAACATTTCATTATTTAGTTCTCGTCGAATTTTTTATTTATTTTTTTTTTTCGTGACATTTTCACAGTTGACACTAACAGCTTGATGTGATAAAACGCCAGTGTTGCCACTTTATATCGCAATGCTTATTTGTTGTGATAAGTATATCAGCCGTCAGGTTTGTGCTTCCACTTATGATAAAAATTGTGGATATCGATCGTGATATGATTCGATATAGTTTGTGCTTTGTACACTGGACTAGTTAGGTGTTGACAGTGACAGACACAACACATGTACGCACAATTGACCACATAATGCCGTTTGCCTCGTCAATCATTGTGATGCATAATTATTTTAGTTGAGTTTATATTATTGCCGTATTTTGTGTGACTGAGGGTTGAGTTAATAAGGGGTTGGAATTGGATTCCTCTCCAACGGTATCACTGCGCTAGTTTATTTTCAATGTATTTCCAGCCGGACATGTACATATGCAAAAGATACATATCCAGGATACGTCTCCGAAGGTCCAGTACCACAAAAAAGTCGGACTTATACATCTCTACTCGCCCATGATCGCGAGCATCAAAGGTCGATTAAAGGGAAAATTGTGGGAAAATCAATTTAGTTGCCCAACTGACGTCCATACGATCAAGTTGAGTTGCGTGGTTGTCACAACCGTATAGAAGGTCTGAAACCGGCCCTTTTTGTCTTGATTGACCTGTATGAAACTTTTTTTTCTTCACAGGTTGCCTTACAGCTCCCGAAACCGGTACCCAGCTAAAAACTAAGTCTACCTCTTTTAGCGGATGGTATTTGTGAGGCTATACCTAACGAGTGGCCAGTTCTGTTTAGGTATATTTAGAATTTTAGATGGAAATTTATATATTTCTCTTTCTAACTGAGATTATTTCTTCACAGTGAGATTCATTCTACGTGGTCATACTCGCGGGGCAGAACGTTTTCGCGGGAATTTTAAAAAGAAAAGTAAAAACATGATTTTTTAAATTAAAATATAAAATAACGAATCTATGTATAAAATTTTCCAATTATTTTATTAGATATAATAAACTTTACAGCTATAGTTTAAAAGTATTCCCAATAGTGTCAACATCCCTATCTTCTTTATTAAAATCAGTACATTATATTGTGCAGTACAAACGCAATCTTAATAATTTAAAATTTCAGTTGGAAAAATTCTCGCTCGACTGACTGTAATATTTTTACAATGTCGTTTCGATGTTTCGATTGTATCAAACGACAACCTTATATTTTATGATTGAATTCAGTTACGATTCTGTCGTGTAGCGGATTATTTCACCTTTTACATCTGGTGATTTTTCACACTTTAATTCGATTAGAGGTTACGCCAACGTTATTTAACTTACTAGCGACCCCGTCTCTATTAGAGATAGATATATATGCTACCGCGGACTTTTTTTTCTACACAATTCTTTCCTACATCGCTTTGTTATATTTCTGACGGATTAGACAGTATACGCCATGAAATCTCGCTAGGGCTAACTCTTTCTCCGAATTGATTCACTTATATTCTTAATTTAATGATAGGTCCAGGTTTAATACTTGTAAACCTTGTGGTGAATCAAACTTTGTTGCGGTATTTGAGATCAAAAGAGGCCTCTTTTTACACTCTTTATATTAATTTCACCTGTAACCAGTCTGTAACAAATTAACTAATGATGGTATGTAAATAAATCTTGGAAGTCGAATTTAATCAATTTCTTATTGTCGTATCGGTTTGGCGCTTTGCAAGTGTATGTAATCCGGATGATAATACAATAATTTGGTACCATCGATCTGGTCTGATGATGTAGCCGGAAGGAATCAATTTATTATACTCGTCCTAAGCCATCAACCAAAAAACCAACAGAGCCACAATGAAATACTCCCCTGCCTTGCATTGTCCACATTTAGCCATGCATTGCTGCACTTTATAAGATAAATTACTTCGTTATTATCACTGTCAAACTTTAACACTGAAATAGGGAGATCACAATAAACATGTTTTGGTTGAAGCGATACAACTGAAATATAATATATGCAGAGACTGAAATAGCCCTAATCCAAATAATAATAATATTATGTATACCACTATTATAAAGAGGTAAAGTTTGTAAGTTTGGATGTAGGGGGTAATCTCTCAAACTACTGAACCGATTCTGAAAATTATTTCCCGAATAGAAATATATGATATCCCTAAGTAATAGGTATAGGCTATACTTTATTTTGTTCGAAAATATGCACGGACGAAGCCAGGGGCGGAAAGGTAGTTAAATATAAAATATGCTTAGCTCCGAAGTACAAAATTTAACTTAAATGAAAAATCTTTCATAAAAAAATGTTCTTATTTCAGGAAAGAAAACAGATTTCCATAATCTATAATAACCCTGTTCAATAGCTAATACTATAATCTCGGAGAAAAATGTTATGTCTTTTATAAAAAGCGTATTTCATATTTTCCACGCCGACAGATTTATGATCGAGGAGAAATAAAAATGCTTTAAAACAAACCGATCTGTAAGTTATGACTGTACTTGAATTGCGCAAGAACAAAAATTCTTCGTATTGGCAGTATGTATTGGATACCATTATGTGTCACAATGTATGTTTACGCGTGTGGATTTGCAAGCGCTATGTAGGTTAAAATTGTAGATTGTAGCATATGGGAGCAAAATAATATGTTTACGGCGAGAGCGCTATTTTGAATCCAGAGCGTAGCTTAAAGTAGGTACGCCGCCTGAGGAAAAAATAATTTTGCGGTGTCGCTTAGTGGGGAAACTAGCCAAAATAATAAATAAATATTTTACTCCATATTGTTTTATTTTCAAGTTTTCAAATGAAGTAAAGATATAAAGTAATCAGTAACAAGGAATGAAGTAATGAAAAGGTTACAGAGGAATAAAAGGAATACAAGGAGTAAAAGGAGCACGCTGAAGAATAAAAATAAAATAAAGAAGTAAATGATTTACAGGATATGATAGAATCTAAACATAATACAACATAAATAGTACTATGTACTTACAAATATCATGCTCCTTTATAATATATTTTATCAGCTTGTTGCAATTTGTTCACTGTATTACATTATTGACATTATAAAATAGGTGTGCTCTTTAGCAAAGCTAAAACGGAATTGACTAAAAATGGTAGAAAATAAACAAATAAAAAAAACTGTTCCAAATTCAGATTATTTTGAAAAATTCCTAAATTATAGGTAGTCAGTAACTTAATTTGTAAGGAGGTTAACAACTATTTTTGCAAGGAGGTTAGCAACTATTCAAACCTCATTGAGGAAAAGTGGTCTCATTTATTTACTAAATGAGCACAACGTTACAGCGGAAGTGATACACATCTCCCTTTTTGAGAAAAATAATTAAGAGCGCTTTTAGGTACAAATCCATGAATATATTTTATTTGAAATCGAATTACAATATTTAATTGAAATTTTTAACAATCCGTAAACAAAGAGGTCGTGACGTAATTCGCGCGCTTTTCGTTTTCTTTTCTAATTCAGCCAGCGCGTCGTCCTTCTTACCTGCCAGTAACTTTATTCATACAAAATTTAGGTTCGACCCACTGACCTGCAATAACATGTACATGAACTAATTGCTGTAAAATTATTATTGAGCCTATTTGATTAACGCCATTTTGGCGCTGTAGGCGGACAATTGTCCATGTTTTAAATCTCAAAATAAACTTAAAAACTCACTAAAACTCTTACACTAACACCTCATTTTTATGGAAAAACCATCCAGTGGTTATATATACAATAATAATGTCAGTGGGTCGACCTCTTTGGTCGCATGTTCCAAATTCAAAATTTAATATTGCCCACTGTGAAAATCTCTTGGAAAAAAAACCTACTTTGCACACACTTATTGAGGAACCAATAGTCATTTTTCTAATACATAGAATGAAAAATAATTTACAATTTTCAGAAGTGCGGAATATTGTTAGTGTCTTCAAGTCGATTCTGCGTCGCTGTCATCGTGTCAAAATCCATTTCCGCCTCGGCTTCACCCGTAAAAAACTGTATTATACTAAAAATAACATCCCTCTGGTTTGACAAAATATAGCCTACGTCTTTCCATGTAAAAATATGATTATGTACTAGTTCTGGAAATGTAAAATAGGTTTAAAATGTTAATTAATGTGTAAAGTTGTTAATATAACTTTTTGAAGAATTTTAAATGTCAACTTAAAAAACATGGAAAGATTGTTGACTGAAAAGAATTACTTATAAAGAAAAAAATTAAAAACGAGCGACAGTAGTCGCATATGATGTGTAACATCTGACATCTCACCTTAGTACACGCACACACTGTTGGCTGACAGTACCAACCTCTCGAAAAATGGCTTCCCCTGCTTCCTTTTACTAAATCACTCCCACAGATTGCAGGAAAGCGAGAGAAAAGATGTTACACATAAAAAAATCAAAGTCTATATTTATAATACTTAGTATTGGACAAAGGAAGGTGTCAGGTCATATTCGTACTTTGACCAAACCATCTGAAGTCTGCGGAACCCATAACCTACATTCAAGATCCTATAAACTTTTAATATTATAATTTTTAATTTTTTTTTTGTATTAAATTAAATTAGAATCTTAAATCAAATCTAAAGATTAAAAATAACTAAATAAACCAGGTCCGCGTGGAATAGTGGCAAAAATACTGGCTGCATTTCCCCGCTGAATTGCGATGCTGATTCGTTGAGCGAGGAAGGAGCCAGCCCTCTTGTCACCAGAAGAGATGATCAGTCGAGGGGATACATCTTTAATAAAAATTTTGGCATTTGAACCCCACGGATCTAGACCAAACGGCACAAATTTGTAGTTTTCAATAATTGAACTATATTTGCGCCGTTTGTTAGACTCTGCGATTTCCGCCGCAGCTCCCGCTTTGATTGCTGTTTCCCTGAGATGAGACGGGGCTAATGTGTCCACGCACGTAGTATCCCATACAAGGGCCCGACCTCGCTCCCAGGGAATCAGAGTCATTCCATCGGGTCTCTTGCCGTCTTCCCGGATTATTCCCGTTGACTCTAGGAGAGCAGGGACGTCTATTGAAGCAAGAGCCCTTTTGATTGTATCATTGAGGGAGCTGTGGCGAGAAAGCCTGCCTGCACTTTTTATGCAGGAAAGTCCGTGAGTTCCAAATATAAACTAAACCATCTTCTATATCTTCAATTTTGGAAACTTCCGGAATGTGCAGAGACGATGGCAAAAGACCCGATGGCGTCACTATAGTACCATGGCGTCTAGGAAAGTCACTGGTATGAGATGCCACATGTGTGGCCATACATTGGCACTACCCACATTCGGAACTCTGTTACTAGAGCAGGTGCGGCAGTAGACCACGCCTATACAAACAAGCGCCGCAAATATTCAAATTTAACAACGAATTATGAATTTGCTACGCTCGCAGTCGAAACAATTGGTCATCCGACATGAAACTTGTGTGAAAGATTTGGGCATCAAATTGGTTCACGCCTCGGGAGACCTCAATGTTGGTGCTTATATACCTCTCACAAAGAGCAAGTCTTACAATTCAGCGAGGTAATGCAGCCAGCGTATTATCAACACCATCTGATATGTGTCTTTTAAATAAATAGTTGTAAAGAGAGAAAAAAACGTTATTTATAAACTAAACTAAATGTAAATTGAGATACCAAAATCGATATCCCCAGATGATTCCTATTTTTAGGCACTTGTAAACAAAACTAAAAAGTTCAGGTATATATACAAGAGATATTAAATAATCCCTGAAACCCATTATACCCCTTTCAACTTCGTTTAGGGATCGAGTTTCGGTAAAGTAAACTAAATAGATGTCCATCTATTGAGATAAAAATATTTAACTAGAACTTATTCGCATAATAAGAAAAATCTACCAATACAACTTAGTTTTAAAATCACTGTTTTGTCAAAAAACCTTTTTTCTCTAACGCAAATTTTCTGAATACCCCCACCGGGTGGATTTCAACTGTGGGTCCATATAAGTGAGAAAGAAATGGAGATATACGACAATAGATAGGGACAATTCAATATTTGGCAACAAATTTATGGTCACCCATCCTAACTCTGGCCTTGTCTGACGTTATTTACAAATGTTGCAAAGGCGCGAGAAGTGATTCCACACAGATTGTATGTCTGTGGTTAAAATATTTGGTAGACTGCAGCACGTAGAACACGCGGACTTATATTTGCATTTGCAAAATCCATGAACAAACGGCTTCGGAATAATCTTGGCGATGTCACGAGAATAAACAAGACGGAAATGAAATTCTTATTCCTTTCTAAACTACGGTGTATATTTCTCGAAATATTATATTTATTTATTCTTTCCGCCCCCGGCTTTGCCCGTGGATATTTTCGAACAAAATAAAATATTCTATCTATCTATCATCACGCCTTTCATCCCAAGAGGGGTAGGCAAAGACAATCGAATGCCATTTGTTACGATCCTGACATAACTCTTTCGCTTCTTTTATATTCATTATACCTTTCATCAACCTACTTTTAATATTTCCATCAATCAATATATTTTGTATATGTTCTATAAAAGTACATCTAGGTCGTCCTCTGCCACCATTTCCTTTCACTTCAGCCATATAAACCTGTTTAGCCAATCTTTCATCCTTCATTCTTTCAATGTGTCTAAACCAGGGTAAACTACTTTTCTTCATTTTAGTCACAACATCATCTTTTACTCCCTTTTATTATTTATTAATTACTTTTTCTAAAGGACGCACTTTTAAAAATAATGGACACTTATATTTACAAGGTGACAGCTCTAGTTTTCTGTTCTAGTAACTGTTCCTTGCGGTTACTCCAATGAAAAAAAAATTCAAATCCCACTTGTAGTAGGTACTAGAGATTCAAACAAACAAATAAACTTCAGTACAGATTACTATTATAAATCGTCTTCGCTTGATAATATTTCGTTTGATTTAATTCATTAAACGCCTAAAAAACTAACAAACTGGAAACTAGCGCCATTTATTCGGAGGTTAAGAGGAAATATCCAGAATAAACGACGAAGGCCGCAGGTGGTCCTTTCAAATATCGCTTGGAACTCGCGCGATGTGATTGTTTGGATCAAAGGAAATACTTTAAATTCCCTTGATTGTGATATAATATATATAAGGGGAAGGAATCGTGTTGCTGAAAATTTTGTTAAACATTGATAGAATGTTACAGTCATTTAGGCGCATTTTAATACGGCCTATAAAAAAATACCAAGTACCTAGGTATCCTGTTTAATTTCAATATAAATATTTCTGACATTATTTCATTAGGGCTAAATTCAAGCTACAACTCAACAGACAGACAGGCACCGAATGGAACCTTAAAAATACGTTTTACACTTTTTTAATCCTGTTTTTAAAGTTTATATGGAAAAGGTGCGTAGAAAATAAATATTGTATTGGCAACTCATTAAATTAAAATGTTCATTGGTTTACATTCATATTGTCAATATCAAACATGGCGGCTCACGAGTCAAAGAAATTGGAGTCGAGCGGGGCTCTCTCGTTATTCTGGGCATGGAGTAAAGATTGTCGCCAAAGAAAGAGAATATAACCAAATAGCAAATAATTACTGACAGATACTACTTTTTTTTATTCTGTCACACAGAAGCATTTAATTTTTATATTTCATATACCTACAATGATTTTGCAATAATACAACGATAAACAGTTCAATACTAGCTTGGTAAGTTAGAATACACAAAGAAAGTTCCTAGGATGTTCTCTTTACATAATGCCTAGTAATTCGATATCTAAAGTAAAAATTAAGGTCTGTTTTTTTCAAATATTTAAGAAACTAATTTGAATAATTTTGTTTTCTATGCAGTAGTTTTTAATAATACATTTTGTCATCATTTAGTTAAAGTACGCGTTTCTGTCCCGTCGTACTACTCGTTTGTGATAAAAGTAGGCCCTTAACCTGCTACCAGTTACACAAATTAGTTGACAAATGAGGCAGAATGGCGTCTCGTCCCTATGTCGTCTGTCGGAAAAACTTGTGTTTATTATATAAAAACACTACATATAAAATAAAAAAATCATCATCAAATCAATATAATAGGATAAAAGTCGTGATGATAGATAATATAAAAGTAAGTAATTTTAACAAATGTGTACGTACAATATTGTTTTAAATTTACAACCACATCTGATGAAGAAAAAAAACCGCCTTCAAAACCAAAATGTGCTTTCCGAAAGCAAATGCACAAGTCACTATATATATATACTATACACTATATATATCATACCTATATATATATAGAAATGAAACCCGTTTTCCGTTGTCACGACATAACATGAAAACGGCTGAACCGATTTGGCTGATTTTAGTCTTAAAATATTCCTAGATATCCAGGGAAGGTTTTAAAGGTGAGACAATTCGAATAATTGCCGAAAAACCCCTAAAACAGCCCTTTTCTTTTTCCCATAATAACAGAGTCAATTTGAACCTTATTGCTATTCAATAAAGTTAATTTTAAATTAAAAGCACTCATTGTTGTCTATGCAATGTAGATGTGTTCCTAATGTCACCGCACAAAGTTAAAATTCGCGTGCGTGTTGGAGAATCTAATGTCGCGTTCCGACACTCAACAAAAGTGATAATATCGCGAACGCGACCAAATTGAATAGTCACAAAATGTAATTTAAGTAATTTAATAGATCATTAGTAGTACTGATTTTCAGTTTGGTCGGCTTCGCGAAACTTAATTTTGCCTAGGAGTAGGGGTAGGAGTAGAGGTAGGAGTAGGGGTAGGTGTAGTGGTAGGGTAGGGTAGGGTAGGGTAGGGGTAGGGGTAGGGGTAGGGGTAGGGGTAGGGTAGGGTAGGGGTAGGGGTAGAAGTAGGAGTAGGAGTAGGAGTAGGGGTAGGTGTAGGGGTAGGGTAGGGTAGGGTAGGGTAGGGTAGGGGTAGGGGTAGGGGGTAGGGTAGGGGTAGGGTAGGGGTAGGGGTAGGGTAGGGGTAGGGGTAGGGTAGGGGTAGGGGTAGTGCAGGCAAGCCAACGTTTGGGCAGGACAACGTCTGCCGGGTCCGCTAGTATATATATAAAAATACCTAAATCGCTTCAATTGTGCCTATAAAATTTAAAGAGTTCTTGATTCTCCAGGATCCTATAATCAGATCCTGACCTGATGACTATGGGACCACCTGGAAAGTATACCCTTTCAAGAAAAAAAAATTCCAAATCGGTCAATTAATCGGGGAACATAGGTACATAAAAAACATAAAAGATTCCGACGAATTATAAACCTCTTTCTTTTTTTAAGTTCGGTAAAAAAAATCGAAAGAGGTATGTCAGGACCATAGCAAATAGCATTCGATTGTCTCTGTCTATCCTCTTGGGATACAAGGCGTGATAGATAAAAAAAAATTGCATAAGTACAGTCATTTAGTAAATGTCTATGTTTTACATTAAAAACCCCATTCGGGTCGCGAGCTAAATTCATCTACAAAGATAAAAATTCAAATAAAATTATAAAATTAGCATTCCCATCTCGAGTTTAAAAGGGAAATGCATCAAAGAAGGAAACAAAATTGAATTATTATTCTCTATTAATAATAATATAGTTAGCAAGAAAGTTCTTGTTCTCATTTATTCATTTATTTCTCGAACGAGACCAAAGAACACAGACACAAGAGACACAGGGAACAAAGTCCACATTTAGTAATTCGACAATATTTCAATTATCTTTACATAATAATGTAAGTTCCCCGATTTATTATGTGAACCGTCAACAAAATTATTTACTTACATAGAACTTGGGGATAAAGTAGGTACCTATATACTATATCACGAGATTTGAGTTCTTTTTTACTTTTTTACCAATAAATCCTGTTTAGTGTTTTTTTGGTTTGTTTGTTCTTCTTTTACACCAGAACAGAGCAACGGATTGACGTGATTTTTTGCACAGAGATAAGCTACTTTTGAATCCGGATATCCCTATTGATATTTTTTTATGTCACATTCCATAATTTTCCACGGGCGAAGCCGGGGCGGAATAGAAGGTAAATTCCGGAGGCTGTGGATTCTATGCTACGGAACCCTCTACGCGCAGAGCTATAGACTTATCTAGTAGATTTTATCTACTCTTATATCGTGAAGTCTCTATTACAAAATAAAATTATACTTCATAATGATATGTTTTATATACACGCGTGTCTGTAATATGTCAAACTTCGATACTGTAATGTATTACAGTACCGAAGTTTTCATCCAAAAACGATATCGTAATGTTTTGTTTTTATTTTAAATGCAGAAACGGTTGAGGATATGTCTTTCACATTAAACTCTATGAAAAAATCGACACGCGCATGTGCGAGTCACTTGACACCGGTTTGTCGCCAATTTGTCGATTAAGAAATTAGTCAATTATTTAAAATACCTATTGCATGAGATTAGATAGAGTAGTGTATGAACGGGCACATAACTTGGAATTAAAACACTCGTGGATGCTATTAAAAATTCCACTATTGTTTTAATTACCCCTATTATGAAACCGTTTCATAAACTACTATTATAGAGTTTCTACGCCAGTTATAATAAAATTATAACTAGATTTCCGCCCCCGGCTTCGCCTGGGATATTTTCAAACAAAATAAAAATGTACCCTATAAGCACTCAGTGAAAATTTAGCTTCCTATTAGTGA
The DNA here is from genome assembly GCA_963924495.1 of Nemapogon koenigi. Classification (NCBI taxonomy): domain Eukaryota; kingdom Metazoa; phylum Arthropoda; class Insecta; order Lepidoptera; family Tineidae; genus Nemapogon; species Nemapogon koenigi. The sequence continues at coordinate 9,108,373 of OZ004643.1, forward strand.
AAGAATTTTCAGAATCGGATATATTTCAGATATATTCAAACTTACAAACTTTAGCTTTCCATCCCGATTTCGCTCGTGAAATGTGTTTTAATGTATCATAAGAATTTATCCTGAACTTTTTCCAGAATTGTCACACTCCTGTGCAAAAAATCATGTCTCTCATTAGATAGAATTAGGATGTATAGCTTTTTTTTAAATACATCGAATTTATTTCTCCACGTGATTTTATTCACCCTCAGAAATGTGCCAGTAAAATGGAAGACATTAACCGTGTTTCATGTTGTCGCGAGGTAAATGAGGTTAAACCGTAGCTGAGACCCGGGAACACTTTGTAATGAGGTTCTTTTATAGCATATTTTATAGTCAACTGATGACATTCTGTAAAACATCCGTGTTTAGTTGAGGTTGTTTAATAGGTAAGCTATTTAGTTTCTTTTTATTGTGGACTTTCTAAGTTGTGTGATGTACCTTATTGATCAGAAAGGTTATAACCTCGGGAAGATTTTTTAAATAGTTTTAGTAGTTTTTTTTGGAGATAGGTACCTATGACAATTTTAAGATCAAAATTTAAAAGGGCCATATCTCGATAACCCTGACCCTAAACTGATCGTGTATTTACCAGATGACAGCTGTCAATTCATTCACTTCCAATGCTCTTTGAAGATCATGTGGTGCATGAGATCCAATGATATTAATTTTTTTTCCCTAGCGTCAATGATGAGATCTGTGAACTTTTTGTTTTTATAACATCACTGGTTGCTACATGGCTCACGGAACCACCAAGATACGGATTGGGAGAAAAGTTTTCCTCATTTAGCCGATGATCATATTCTTTCTATATGACCAAAAATTCTTGTTATTAATTTCAAAATATTTTGTTCACCAATCACAAAATCGTAAAGAAAGATCCCATTTAAGTAAATGAAATCAGTTTTATTCTGAATACATAATGCACCTGCAGTGAATTCTGCGGCCGCTAAACGACAATTCAATTTTATGAAACTTCCGCAGCTTTCTGAAGTGACAGATAAAAAGCAGACGGACTTGTCGGGATAATATTAAATTGTAAATACTGTTAGCAGTACTCAAGGAAACTTGGCCAGGTTCTTAGTTGATATTTGAATAAGAGATCTGCCGCACAAATAAGAATGCCCACAAAAGAGTTTCATTTTTAAAATATTAAATGTTACCAGTGCTTAGCTTCTTTGGATTTAATTATATTGGATTTATATTGTTTGCTTCTTATTTCTTGACTTTTTTAACTGTAGGCCAGTATAACTATATAGAACAATCAGATTTTCCGTATATACATTTTTATTACTTTTTTCGTTTAGGACAGTTTAATAAATATGTTGCAAATAGTTATTCTAATCATAATTACAATCATGAAGGTAATATTTAATTTTATTTACAAAATCACAATAATTATCTTAAAATAGACAATGTCCTACATATATTTCATTATTTACAAGCATTGTACGTGCGTTATCAATAAATTCGTCTCGAATGATGCTCTGGTTTTCAATATTAGATACATTGATTCACAAGTAAGGTTTACGGTTTAACACGTTTATTAACTGAGCATTAGCAGTTTAGCTTTTATGGCTTTCAATTTCAATCAGTTGTTATGAGTTGTCAAGATAGGTAGCAAGCTACTTATTTGATAAATAGAGATTTCAAAATAAACGTGAAGCCTCCTACCATTTTTTTAAACGTTCACGGATGCCTTACGGCTTGAAACCGTCTTAGCAGCTATACTCTGTGCGCGTTAAAAAAATATTTATCATCAAAAATAATCAGTTCCAGGAGCAATGTTTCAAACTACAACATTTCTATAGAACCAAATACAAATGCAGATATTCAGATTACAATTATTTATATTTTAAAATAAAAATGCATAGTATTTTTTCAGCAAAAATGGCTGAACTTTAAAAAGATTTTAACATGTGTTCACGTAGGTAATGAAAACATATTTATATTATCCAAAATATATTTCATATTCTCAAAGCAAAGTAAAATAAATGCTTTAAAAGCCTCTTTGAATGATAACTAATCCATTTATAGTACAGTATACGAATGGTTGGAGATATATAATAATAAAGTGCATTATGGATTATTCTATCTATCATCACGCCTTTTATCCTAACAGGGGTAGGTAGAGACAATCGATATATCATACCTTTCATACATGCTCGGCGATTGTGTGTACTTTCAATATTGCCTTCGATCAAAATTTTTTTATATGTTCAATAAAAGTACAACTAGGTCGTCCTCTGCCAGCATTTTCTTTCACTTCTGCCATATAAACCTTTTTTGTCAATCTTTCATTCTTCATTCTTTCAACGTGTACAAACCAGCGTAAACTATTTTTTTTTCTTTTTAGTCACAATATCATCTCTCACTCCACATTATTCTCTAATGACATCGTTCCCGATGCGGTAAAGCCCGCATTTCCACTGCATTTATCATAATTACATGCTTCATATTCCATACCCAAGTCTCGCTTCCATAAGTAAGTGATGGAACTAAAACAGCATTATATTGTATATTACTTATATTAATTTTACTTTTAGTTGAAAATTGTGTATTTCTGCTTACATTATTTAGTCCACCAAATACCTTGCTTCCCGTCAATTTAGGGGCGTCGGTGGTCGAGTGGGTAAAATGTCGGCTCACAACTGCGAAGTCGCGGGTTCGATCCCCACATGTACCAATGGGTTTTTTATAATAATAATTTAATATATTATAATTTATAATAAAAAAAATTAAATAAAATTATCCGGCAACGGTTTCCGGAAGCTGTAAGGTAAACCGTGAAGATTTTTTTTTACCACGAAAAATGAATTCAATATAGCAGTTTATTTTTAATAAAATCTAATAATAATAGTAAAGAGGTCAGGCCATTTATCGGTTTATACTACGAAGCTTTTAGATTTTTGGACCTCAAAATACCTCAATAGAGCTTGCAACTTGTTACGTCTTTCGCTGGGTACCCATCCGTCTAGTACCTTCTGCGGTACATTTCAAGAGGTATACAAATAGGTAGGTACTTAAGCGAAAAATGTCAACATGGAAGAATATCGCCAGAATAAATTCAAGGTGCCTGTTTGAAAATGGCCCTCCATTCATTTGCACATAAAAGACGCCTATAGTGTACGCCTAAACAGATTTCTCCACGCCTAACCCTCGATAAACATATTATAAGTATTTTTTCTTGGATTGGGGGAAATAGAATTTCTTTTGTATTACAATTCAATTGAACACAGCTGAAAGCAACAAGGCTTTTTATCGTTGAGAATTTTCTGAATATTCTAATAATTTAAGTGGGCAATTTTTTGTCGCAAATATACGCTTTGTTTGCGGTGTTACGCATATTTGAATAATTTTAATATTCCATAATATTTTAAGATATCATAAAAACTAGATACGTTCATGTTTCGCTTGAAGGACCCAAGGCTGAGACTGTAAACAAGGAGGGTCCACGTTTCTATAGATCAACTATTAAACATAGTTGCCAAACTTGTTCGTGTGCTTATCGTATTGTACGCTGCTTAACAACTGTTATTTTTTATTATAATTTAAATTAATAATATGTCACACTACCATTTTACAGATATACTGTATAAAAGAAATTATATCTAGGTATATTTTAATGTTGTTCGTTGGTAAGAGCATCATTTGAGAACGGCTGGACCGATTTGGTTATTTTTTTAAATATTCGTATTAGTAGACTATATAGGGTTTTTAAGGAAAGAAAAATTTGAATAGTTGCCCGGGAAAATTAGAAAATTCGGGAAATCTGGTTTTTTTTCTATGGGATTTTTGTATGAACTCAAGACCATAATAGGGGACGAATGTTAATATGGGCTTCACGGGCGAACACATGGTTATCAATTCAGGACGTACTAATTCATAGGCGAGTTAATTTATTATTGAAGGAATATATAAATGGAAGGAATACATACCAATTACGCCTATTCTTCAGATTCAGCCATCTGGCTATCAATATGTGTATAGTGTCTGCCGACGTGGACCTTCATTGCACGCTAAATCACACACTTTTAGGACAATTTTATATTATTTAGTCAATTTATTTTAATTTAGACATCACCGACAACTTCTAGACGTGACACGAATATCGGTAGTACAGGAGTGTCTAGATGGAAAACGGACCGAAAGCACCATACATACCAAGCACCATACATACAGTAATATATTTTTAAGTAGCTATATCTAAATCGGCTAAAAGAAGAAGACTAGTCTTCAGCTGGGTACCCTGGATAACACGGTTTCGGAAGCTGTAAGGCAACTCGTGAAGAAAGAAAATAAAATGTAGCTATACTAGGACAAAATTATTAATCAGATTGTTATTGGTCTCACAACCACTAGACCATGGCCGCTTGATTATTTTTTTGTTAGCGAGTGGTCTTACAGCTCCCGGGAACCATATTACTAGCGGTACCCAGTGGAATAAGAGTCTTCATTCACCTCATTTAACCTAAAGAATTTTTGAGACGCAATACAAAGATATTTTCCTGTTAATTTCAAAGCAAATATTGACCCAGTAGAAATTTCCTTTAAAATTATCACATGAGCGAAACGGCCTTCATAAAACGTGAGACATGATATTCAACTTCAGCGAATAAAGGAAATGTAGAATTTAATATTCGACATAAAATATAAACGCGGACTTTCGTTTAATAAAAGCGTAAACCACAATTTTCTGCGGTGACGTATCCATATTCTGTGAACGAATAAAACATGCTCTATTTAAATATTTTATTGTTGCTAATCAAATCTACGGAATTTTCATTAGGTATTTTGAATAAATGAATGGTTTGTTGAATGAAAATTAATATAAAATACAAGGGATAGCGTAGCAATTTGTATGTAAAGTAAAAACTAAGGCATGCTTTTTATATTTTTCAACACGCTTGCTCGTAACGTAACTTACCTCACTTTTAGACCCATAATCCCATTTATAAAACCCGCGTGCTTTTAACTTTACATTACAGCACAAGAGTTATAATATAACCCAATGAAGTTAAATTCGTACAAGATTGCAAATTGTACATGTGTCCACAAAAATTTAAAAACTAAGCAATAAATTATAAACATTATTGTAATTATTGTAAATTGTATATTAAATACCGCAGATTTTAAATGATTAATAGTTTATTTATCAAAAAATCGTAAAAGCTGAACGTTCACTTTTTTTGCCTTTTAATTTTGTAACAATTAAAAACTAATTTTACGCATGCGTATTGCGTACCAAGTTACAATCCTTGTTTTATTTACCTATTTTTCACACAAATGTATTGAAAAACGTTGCAAACTCGTGAAACTGTCAACCCTCGCCTCTCAGCTCGGGCTTACAAGAGTCAACTCGTTTGTAATATCCTACTTACCACCCTTGTATCACAATGTACTATTATTACAAAGACCAATTTGAATAAGTATTTTTATTTTTTATGCAGTAGTCATTTACAATAAATTTTCAAAGTTTTGCCGACATGACAAAATTACTTACTTCGTCTGCCGGCAAAACTTTGAAAATGTATTATAAAAAACCTACTGCATAGAAAACAAAAATGTTCAAATTGGTTTCATAAAATAGCTTAATCTTTGAAGTAAAAATATAAAAACATACCTTAGTTTTTACTTTAAATACTTTTGCTAATTAGAATTCAGAAGATAATCCGAGATGCTACGCTTTACTTTTTCGTTTTATGGCCAAATATTCAAGATATACATTACTTTTAATTACAAAAAATTAAAAAAAAAATCCTGAAACGTTCAAATTGTCTTATAAATACAATAAAATTGTTATATAATATTTGCTGGTTTGGACACGTTGAAAAAAGGTTTATATGGCTGAAGTGAAAGGTAATGCTGGCAGAGGACGACCTAGGTTTACTTTTATTGAACATATAAAAAATGTTTTGATCAACGGAAACATTAAAAGTAAACACAATTTAATAGCCGAGCATGTTTGAAAGGTATGATGAATATAAAAGAAGCGAAAGAGGCATGTCAGTGTTGCGGCTTATTTTAAGTGGACTGTATTATTGTGGTACACCTGGATATAGGATGTGGAAATTCCGGACAGCTGTGGAACAAGGTGTTTCTGTCCAGAGGATTTGCACTAACCTGTAAGCTCTGATGCTGCCGGGACCTTCAATCCTGTGCTCCAGGCTGCGGTGCGGGCAATTGGCATGCAGTAGGTTCCTCTCAGCTGGATCTGGTTCATTCACTAGCCGGCCGGCTCTGTTCCTTATTTCGGATGGCGAAATATAAATATTGTAGTTTGCGTGCATATATTTGAAGCTCTAAATTGCGAGTATTTTTAATTATATTAGAGGAAATTCAAATCAATGCCGAACGTGTTTTCACTTTTCTGACTAGAGCGACTGTCAGTCATATCAGCCGCTGTCAACGCGTTCAGTCACTGAGGATTTAGGAGGAAAAAAAGGAACGTTGGTATGCCCGTTCATACAGCCAGTCGCAACAAACTGGCGCAAACAGTCAGGATCGTAACAAATGGCATTCGATGTCTCTGCCTACCCGTCTTGGGACGAAAGGCGTGATGATAGATAGAATATAATATTTATACTACTAGTTCACACTTTTGCAAATAATTATATGACATTAGATAAAAAATGTCTCCAATAAACAAATAAAAGTTGTATGTATATTTCCTTGCACTCGAGAATCTAAATTGGTAAAAAATAATTCAATAATAGGAAAACATTATTTAGTCTATCTTTAGCACCGCATTGTGAACTTATTAGTCATATTATGTCGCCAGGTTTAAATATACCAAAATAATATCCCACTAATATAATAAGAAACGCGAAAGTTTGTATGGATATATGTATGTACTTATGTTTGTTACTCAATCACGCCAGAACGGCTGAATGGATCTGAATGAAATTTGGCACAGAGATAGACTATAGTCTGGAATAGCACATAGGTTACTTTTTATTTCGGAAAAATATATGGTTCCCGTGGGATAGATGAATTTTTGTTTTTCACGGAATCGACATGATTTTTTGCATAGTTAAGTAGTAGTTTAGTGGTCAGAGAATGACATACTTTTTATACCTCGAAAGCGGGCGGGGGAGGGACAAATTACAGCCACGGGATTATTTCTTTTTGGATATATTTCCTCGCGGTGGAAACCGCGGACAGAAGCTTGTATTTGTATATTTTACAAATGAGGAAAGCTTAAATTTTATTATAAGATAAACAAACGTCTAAACCACCGCCTGCGAAGAGTGTCGCAAGATTGTATGTGACTGGGTTCCCATCGATGCACGAATTAAGAAGCAATCCCTTTAATCCTAGCTATTAATAAATAGGGTATACATAAATTAATAATGTTTGTATGGGATTTGTTACAATAGGATCATATTATATAGATATTAATGGTTATAGCATGATTAGGTACTAGAGAAAATAATCTCAGAAATTATGAAATCGGTATTTGAAAAAATAATTCAACTACCTACTCCTCTTTCTCCCAAAAATGAAATTACTTAAAATGTGAAATACTTAGCAATCTTATGTTTGATATTTTGAAATTCTGATAGGAATTTATGAAAATATCCAATACCTAAATTATTTCTAGGTGTTGTGTTGTTCAGAATTTCGTTTTATCAGTTAGTAGCAGGACACGAGAATTTGCCGGTCGTCTTTATTAAGGGATTACTTCGTAATTATGTGAGCGTCGTCTCGAGATACGGCGGGACGTTTGGTCTAGCTTCCCCTTATATACGTAGAGTTAGAAAAAATATTAAGATACTGGTTCCGAATAGGTATCTAAAAAGACATTGCAGTTTATATAAGCAAGTTTTAAAATCTTTAAATATCAATAATAATGCCAAAGACTTGACAAAATGCTCAGATTTTTTTAGAGACGAAATATATTTTCATTTTGCGTCTTCTTACCCAAAAATAATTACCGTAAAACCTTACAACTTTGCCATTGAAGTACAACTTTGCCAAAAACCAAAAATTTACTAAAAGCAGTTGTAGTAAATTCTTTTTTGCACATAGCAATATTTTTGAATGTTTGGGTAAATCTCAAACATGTAGGTGGCAACACAAATTATTGGTTTTGTTCATAACTTCACTCAGTTGCCTGTCAGCAGCTATAGAAGGAGGTGTAGTCGCAAGTGGTGCCAATTCCGTGTCGCAGTTTTTAACTTGATACTCCTAAAATACTTACTGCAGGTGAGTTTAATTTTATGTGCGTATAAACGATTTATTAGCCTTCAGTTTTATTCTGGTTTCAATGCTATAGCTGTCTCAATTACGAAGAAATTTAAATGGGCAAAATTGTAAAACTTTGCGAAGCAAAGAGTTTGCAACATTGCCCAGCGTAAAAATTGTGTTAGGGTTGGCACTTTTAGAAATTGGAAAATCCATACTAATATTATAAATGCGAAAGTAACTCTGTCTGTCTGTCTGATTGTTTTATTGTTCATCTTCACGGCTAAACCACTGGATACTTCCAAACTTACATTATAAATGTGAAAAAACTTTGTCTGTCTGTTCCCTTTTCACAGCTAAACATCATCATATATAATAACAACATATAAATGTCAACCAATAAAATTTTCGAGCTAGTAAGTTATAAAATAAATAATAGTTACAATTATATTAGTTTTTTATACACATTATTGAAGGTATTTATTATTAGAAAAAATAGAATGTCTAATGTAGAATAGTAGTCTTAAATTGCCCCTAAGCTCTAAGCTATCAGTAGGTAGGTAGGAACCTAACTAATCAGTTGTGATTTTTTGGTAGTTCTTTTACTAAATGTTAGTTAAATATTAAATACCTAGGTACTTTAATAATTTAAGTACTTATCTAGGTTTTAAGTAAATTATTTAATTTACAGGATGGGCAATCAAAGAAAAAGGAAAAGTAGGAGACGTCTTGGTGCTCGCCAATACAAAAATTATTCGACGGCCATGTTAGAACTTGCTGTACAATATGTTGAAGAGAAAAAAATATCATCAAGAGAAGCCGAACGCCAATTTTGCATACCAAGACGCACTATACTTAACAAACTGAAAAATGTACACCCAAAAAATATAGGAAAACCTACATTACTTACTGAAGAAGAAGAAACAAAAATTGTCAACGTTATACTTGCAGCTGCGGACTTTGGTTGTCCTCTAACGAAACTCGATTTAAGGTTGTTAGTTCATGACTATTTAATAAAAAATGGCCGCGACGCAGTTTTCAACAAGCAACCCCCAGGAAAGCAATGGGTAGTATCTTTCATGGAAAGACACGCATCAGAACTGACAATAAGAAGTTGTCAAAACATAAAATCAGCAAGGGCGGGAAAAACTGTGGACGAATTTCTTGAATACTTTAGGAATTTGCAAGATACCCTTAAAGACGTTCCTCCGACACACATTTTAAATCTCGACGAAACGAACCTAAGTGACGATCCGGGGGCGTCCAAATGCATTTTTAGAAGGGGTATTAAATACCCAGAACGCATTTTGAACTCCACAAAGGGTGCTATATCCCTAATGTTTTCAGCAACAGCTGCCGGTCAACTTTTGCCTATTTATGTGGTGTACAAAGCTGAATATCTCTATTCAGAATGGATATCTGGAGGACCCAGAGACACGCGCTATAATAGAACAAAGTCTGGATGGTTCGACTCAGTAATTTTTGAAGACTATTTTAAGACAGTAGTCTTAAAATGGTCAGAAACGTTACCTGGAAAAAAGGTGGTTATTTGTGATAACCTATCCAGTCATCTTAATGTCGATATCATCCAGCTTTGCGAGGAACACAATATATCTTTGGTATTTATACCCTCAAATTCCACGCATCCCACGCAGCCACTGGATGTGGCTTTTTTTGGCCCACTCAAAAAGGCATGGCGGAATATTCTGCTCAAATATAAAATGGAAAATCCTCATCAACCTGCTTTAAATAAAAATCATTTCCCAAAAATTTTGATGAATTTGTTTGAGGCCATAAAGCTAAAAGAGACCGAAATTATAAAAAGTGGATTTAAGGCCGCCGGAATCTTCCCACTTAATCCACGTCAAGTCCTTCAGCGACTTCCAGAATATGCTGAGGATATTGGAAATTATAATGTAGATTCTGCATTACTGGATTATTTGAAAAAAGTGAGACAACCAAAGCCAATAACTGTAAAACGTAACAAAAAAGTGTCTATAGAACCTGGGAAATCAGTAACACTTAATGATTTTTTCAACAGTACTGAAAACAAAGAAACTAATGCAAGTAAGGTTAAAACATGTCGAAAAAATAATGGAGTGGGCGCGAAAAAAAACAAAAGTAAAGAACAAAATAAAAACAATGAAAATTTACAAAATGTTTCAGAAGTTATACCGGTCCATGATGCACGTCATAATGAAATAATAAATGACGGTGATCAAAATTTCTGTTCTTATGAATTTTTGGAAGGAGACACTCAGGATGATCGACTTTTTTGGGATGAATATGAGAATGTGCATCTTAGCGATATGCCAAACAAGCTTTTTGAAACTGAACTTTACGACAACCAATTCTTACTTGATGACGGAGCTCGAGACGTTGGGGCCTTAATTGATACTAACAAATATAATTGCGAAAATAATAAGGAGAATCGTGAAACCGAGTCGGAATTCATACTAGATGAAAATACTGGGTTTATTCGACTTCTAACAGGCGTTGAAAACCCAGTTGAAACTAAAAACAAAGAATTACGAGATAAGAAGCCAAGAATTTTATCAAATGTTCTCATAAACTTTGATTATAAAAAAATAAAAGTGAATACCACATCAACTTTAGCTGAGAAAAAAAAACCTGAAACTGAAGAGAAGGAAGGAAAACATAATAATGAATTTGAATTACAAGATACTGCATCAGATGGAGATATATTGAACAGTAGCCTTGTTGGAAAAGAAAATGTTAAATGGACTATAAAGAGAAAAGTTTTAAATGAAAGTGAATTGAAAATAGATAACTATGACAGTACTAAGAATCATTTATTAAAAAAGAAACTGAAATTGAAGGAAAAGACCGTTAATACGATTGTATATAACAAAAATTTTGAAAAGGAAAAATTTAAAAATAAAAAATGAGCCTAAAAATAAAATAAATAGCGCACCAAAGAACCAAAATCAGAACACTAAAACTAAAGGAAAGACAAAGAGGTGCTTGAAGAGTGAAAAGTCAAGGCGTAAAATACCTAAAATAAGGGTTAGTGACTCTAGTAATAGCGACGTCACTATGAGTTTACACAGTGATTCGGATATTGTAGATATAAATTCTGACAAAGAATCCTCATTAAAGGACTCCTACGTAACTTTTGGGGCAATGTCTCATTTAACGAATGCTGTAACTTTACAAAAATCTCAAAATCAAGCTTCAGAAAACGGACAAGGGTCGACAAGTTGGGATACCGGCCATCGTGAAACTTCAGCTAATTGTAACGTAGGTGATACCATATTAGTAAGATGTTTTTTCAAAAACAAAGTAGAATATTTTGTTGGGGAAGTAATAGAAAAAATAGGAGACTTCATGGTAAAAATATTATTTTTTAAAAAAAGTGGCAAGAACGACAACACTAAGTTTGTCAAAACTAAAAAACCGGACATTGAAATTATTGATGCTAAAAATATTATTAAGACTATTGATTTGTTAACAATTAATACCAAAGAAACGGAATTTGTGCCTTACGACGATGATGACTACATGTTCTTCGAATAGGTGGGTAGGTTGATAATAGATTGACTATTTTCTTTTTCATACGAAGGATACTTAATTTTTTTTTTTTCGAATTAATAAATGACTAAAGTTGTAATTTTCGTTATCAATGTTATGATGATTAATATTTGTTACAATTTGATTTTTGATATATTTTTTTATGGTAAAGCCGGTTTTTTAAAGACTGTTTATTAAAATATTAAGTTTATTGTCAGTAAGTACCTAAGTATATTGTTACAATATAAAAAAATTGTGTGACAGCTAAATATTAGTAGACTGATTAGAAATTATTAGGTAGGTATATAATGCCTAAGTTTAACTGGGATCTCACATAACATGTTACCTACATAAAAATTATTGTTACCTTATAATTTAGCTACCTAGTGTTTATAAAAATATTTTGTTACCTAAATATAAATACTTTTTAAAAACCTATTATGTAACCTAAAATAAAACTAAGTACACAAAATATACTTACCTATGATTTTTATTTTGTAGCAGCCCTAATATATCACATCCTTTTGTATGGGAGTGGATCTAATGGGGTTAGACGGGTTGTACAACATTGCCCACCTCAAAAAAAAGAAAACGAATGGATCTTTTTCTTTGTTTCCACTGCGGTTTACATCTTTGCACTATTTCTAATTATGCATCTTATTTTAAAAGCAATAGAGTTTAAGGTTTCTGAGATATTGAGTGTGGGCAATGTTATAAGGAATGGCAGATAAAGTTGCACGCCCTTTTGACTGTCATTTTTCCGTATATATTTTAACGTAATGACAATTTGTTTGCATAGAAACATTCCTGTGATTGCGCTTTAGATAACTGCATGTATAACTTTTAAATCAGGGGATTAGTTCTTGCGTAATCTTAAATATAAGCAAAAAAGCGGGCAAAGTTGTAAGGTTTTACGGTACCATTTGCAAAATTAACTTTCTTTTGGGATATCATGTCACATATTTACAATGACGATTGTCTCCCATAAAAGTAGACAGACGAAGCACAATCCATACAGAGTTTCATTAAAATTCAAAAATTCAAAATTATTTATTATCGTTTAGGTACAAGTAGTTTTTTACATGTGACCCGTTCTTCCAATATACAGGCACAGGCATATTACATCTGTAAATATATTTATGTGGATACAACAAAGAAAATCTATTGAACTAGATACATACCCGGCTAATTTTGGGGTGTTTTTACGTTTTAAATGTTATTTTGACAAAACAAAACAACAAAGTTAATATTTTTCGTACACTTAACGTAGTATTTATGCTAATCTATGGTAAAAATAATATGGTCTATGTTTTTTTTTAATAGTAATTTTAATTTTACTGTAAGTATTATTTAGGTAACTCAATGATATACGTCATTGAGGTAACTATATGAATTGGACAATGGATAAAAGATTTTGTTGTCCTGAGTTATAAAGTTCATGGCTCAAACAAACTTTTTTTTAATAATACAAAAATAAAACGCAATTCATGACTCAAACAAACGTTACTGTCACGTTGAAAATTGCTTCTGACAGCAATAATAATTAATAAATTTGGACTTCTTTATTGAAATTACGCTATTATAAGAATTTTGCGGATATATGTTCCTAACCCATATGATTAAATTTTTTTCTTAACAATTTGGTATGCGTTTGAATCAAGTCTGCCGGACCTCTAAACGAAATTATTAATATAGATAACCATTAACAAGCAAATAAAAAAATAAATTAAATAAGTATGGGGAACTCTGAAACTATAAGAGATAGCAAAATAAGGAACCATGTCGTCGATTTTAGTCATAAGAAAAACTGCATCTCACCTCTAAGATAACAGAATACTAAATAAAAAAATAAAAGAAGGCACTTTGCAGATTCATAAGGCATATTGTTTTATATTATGTTGAGCGTAAAGATATATGAAACATATACAAGTACATCGAATTTTAGCCTCCGTCGACATGTTTAAGATCAAACCATCTATTTGATGGAGGACGCGAAAAAGTATGTCAGGATCGTAGCAAATTAAAATCGATTATCGCTGATCTCTGCCTACTGCTCATGGGATAATGTCTTGATGATATGTAGATAAAATTAAATAGTGTTAAAAAAAGGATATTTTCAATATGATGTAACTGTTTTACTACCATTACAGTATATTGAATGAACGCGATTATTTCTTAGGAAAAATCCACCTCGTACGACCGTAATTATTTACAAGTTAACGCAGGTCCGACTTCTTTTTGACATCGCTGTTATCAGCCACGTTGGGGCTTTTACTTAGACTTAATATATTAAAACACGAAATATCATTCATTATTCATTAGAGATCCTCTTATTATGGGAGAGTTCAGATCCAGATAGAATTACTATTTTTAGGTTATGTTTTAATTTTAAACTAAAGTTACAGTAAATATACCTCAATAGACTGGCAACTCGTTAGGTATAGCCTCACAAATACCATCGGCTAAAAGAGAGAGACTCAATCTTCCGCTGGGTACGCTGGGACCGATGACACGGTTTTGGGAGGACAAAGTAACCCGTGAAGAGAGAAAAGCCTTACAGTAGTCCGAGTAGTAGCATATGATGTGTAACATATGACATCTCACCTTGGTAATAAGCAACATTAACATTATATCCTGAGAACATTAACACTTTATACAGCTGATGCGTTCTCCTTCTCTATTTCCCTTTAACTTTCTCGTCACAAACACGCTCACACTGTTGGTTGACAGTACCAACCTCTCAGAAAAAGGGTTGGTACCATCTGACGTCCAACTCTACCACCGCGCGCGCTCATTGGTCAATATTAATGAGCGCGCGCCCTGCAGGACCCTGGACATCATTTAGGATCAGAGTACTGGTTAAGACAAATCAAACGAGCACAAACTCGATGGGGTTACGTCGTTTCGTTATAGAGATCCTGTGGCCACCATCAGACGAGCTATGTGATATTATAATGCATGTCATTAGTTTTATATAATATGTATGCAAAATCACAGCTCAATTGAAAACTGGGAAGTGGTTTAAGTTTTACTAGAAATATTTGACCTAAACAAACTAACATACATTGCAAGTGAAATAAAAGCTTGTAAAAAGCTTGTAAATTAAATGTTCGACAATTTTTTTTTATTAATTAATTAATTAACCTTTATTGATATTTTTCGAGATTTATATGATTGGAAATTTAAATGACTCAGAACGATTTATTAGGTACTTAGGTAATTATATTTTGCTTCTATTCCGGGTCACACAATTTTTTTAAATATGTTTTATCTATCTATATAATAAAAATGAAATGCTGTTCATTGGTAAGCGCATCACTTGAGAACGGCTGGACCGTATCGGCTAATTTGTTTTGTAAAATGGGAAACGAAAAATTGGAAAAGTTACCTGGAAAATTGGAAAATTCAGGGAAAAACTAAAAGTGGATGGAATTTTTGTATGAACTCAAGATAAGGGATGAAGCTAGTATGTTAATAAAATTTTCCTCGCTTTCACCTATTTTCAGTTTACACATTAAACTTGAACCCGCTAAGTCATTTACGTACACATTATGATGAGCGCTCATATAATGTAATTTCCTTTTACATTCAAATCTTCAATAATTTTCCAAATTAACATCTAAGAAACTGAGTATCTTGTAACAGGTTATTTTCCTTATTCAAACAAATTTTGTTGACAGATATGACTGATGACAGTCTCAAGTTCGAACCCAGGTATAAAAAGGACTAACTTTTTTTCAATATGTAGGAACCCTTAAAAGCAAATTATAAGTCCTCAAATTCATTAAGCCGTTCGGAGCCATAAAAATGGTTTGATGCCGTACCCAGGCTGACGCAACTTCGAACAAAAAATTGGTTCTATGAAAATTGAGCCAATGTTAATGGCGTCGTATCGCCATCTTTTTCACTCCATGGTGCTATCTCTGTCTATCCCTGTCAAAGTTGCAAATGGCGGCAAATTTGTTTTGTCTTATTTTAGTTTTAAAATATTAATAAATAAATATATAATGTGATGCTTAAATCGTGCTTGTAATATATTAATTGTAAATATAATATAGTAAGTTATAGTAAATAAGTATATGTATTGTTTTACAATAGTTGTATTCAATAATTAAGAATGGAAACATAAAAAGTGTACAATGGGCGGCCGCGTAGACGGTATCAAGCGAATATTTATGACCATATTCCCAATAAATGAGGATCGGTAAGTTATTAGCCATTCATATTAATTTAATTAAGTAATTATTCTTTATAAATTTAATATTAAACGAACAGCATATTGCTGAAAAATAGTGATGTACTTTGCATATTGTACAGTTTATCGATATCGATATTCCGACTCAAACATATTTGTTTCACATTCCACAAAATAAACCCATTATAACCCGCACCAAATAAATTGAGCCATTGATTTTTGCTGCAGCAAAATTACTTTTATCTTTACTCTTTCCAGGCAATCTGCCTAGCGGCCCTAGCGATAACTAAGAGGAAAGTAAACAACCAGTCTATTCGCATACTGCCGGACAGTAAATCTGTCATACAAGCACTGGTAAGCAATAAGTTTAAATCAGGTCTCATACTTGAGTGTCATACAGCACTAAACAAGGTATGTAACTATAATAACACGGTAACACCTTAACCATACAATGGATCAAAGGTCATAGCAACTCCTGTGGAAATGACGCGGCGGATGAGCTAGCGAGAGCCGGTGCAAGTATGTCTGCAATTGGCCCCGAGCCTCTAGTGCCCCTGCCTAGAGGCTGGTTTGCCTCACGACTCAAGCAGAGAACAAAATGCATGCACAATCTCGAATGGAACAGTCTTATGGAATGTAGATAAACCAGGGCAGCTCTACCAACCATAAATACAAGACTCTCACAAAAGATCTTAAAACTAAAAAGAACCCAACTTAGATCGGTGACTCAAGCCATCACTGGTCATGGTCCTTTTAACAAACACTTATATAACATTGGTATTACAGATAGTCCGTTATGCAGGGCTTGCATGCTGACTTAATAAACGGCTACTCTTTCCAGATTGACGTGCAATTTGGTGATTTTTAAACAATCGTTCAAATCCAGCTATGTTTGTGTCGTTTTTGCACACCTCTTAATACAATAAAAAAATCTTTTATACTTACTACTAGTTATTACTTACCAAAATACGCCTAATACTCATTATTTTACAGGTACGCAATTCTATAAGTTTTTCTATCATTGCCTAAATTCACTTCGAGAAGCAGTGCTGAAATAATTACCTAAGATGGGTCTTAGATAAGGTCATTATATATTATTAAATTTCAATTTAATAACCTATTTCACTGTAATATTGATAGGTGTATTGTTTTTAAGAGGTCGGTGAATTGAATTTGTATATGTGTTGTTTTTTTAGGTTAAACACAAATAAATTATAGAAAAACATGTGAAGTTTTATTGAAATGAAAGATCAAAGAAGTTGAAATTTAATAATTCCTCCCAGACCCTTGGTCTACTACGTAGTTTATTCAAATCCTATAAAAAAATGGTTGTGAATTACCATACATTTCAACTTCTTCGATTATACTAATCAACAAAACCGAAATTTTAAAAGTAGGTAGATGCTGTTCCAGGTTTTAGCATATTTTTATCGATATCGACAAAAATATTTCTGTAGGAAGGACAGCACTAGCCGTATGTTTTGACTTTTGTAGTTGGTAGCACTGATTTTCTATTTTCCCTCCTTAATGTTGTTAGGTTGGCAGTATCTTTCGGCCCTAATTTCTTCGATTTCATTTTAATGTATGGCAGTCCCGTCTCTTTTTAAAGAACATAGTGATTGCTACTTACTCTATGGCCGTACCGTGCAAATAAGTTCACTTTGAAATCACAGACAGACATTCCAATTTTATTTATTTGTAATAAGGAAACATAATATACTGTTGTAGGATACAGAGAGGTATGAATTTAGGTTAGGTAATGGTGTTTCGTGTCATCTACCTACTTTTATAAGATATGATCATCATCACTTCATAATTATGATAAAAAATCCCCCGCGCGCCGCGTCTGTCTGTCTGTGACATTTTCATTCAAAAACCACTGAACTAATTTTGTTGCGGTTGTCACTATTAGATAGGTAGACCGGGACGGTTTACCAGTATCAAACATTGACCTATCATGTTTAGGAGCTGAGCAATAACAATATAAATTAATCAATGTATAACTAAATTATGTAGGAAAGAATATTATTCTACATAGAATAAAATGATCCGCGGTATATTGAACCCGAGCCTAGCCGTTTTCGCTAATATTCTCATAAAAAATTTAATACACCATTACGTTTTCATACTTTGCATTGTAGCCGACACCATTTCCACATTTAGTTAGTGGTCCATAATTCCATGCTAAACACAAGAACTCAAAACAATTAAATATTTATTTGCTTATTTTTTGGCTTTATTGAGTGTGGATTAAACTTGAAACTTCCAGTTTTTTTTAGCCGTGTTCTACCGGCCCAACATATATACTATACTCGTGTCATTAGGTATTTCGAATGACACAGGATTCATTATTGTCTGACAGCTAAATACTATCGATTTTATCTACCCTTTGTAGGATTATATCCATGAATATAATAAGATTTATCTACTAGAAGCTAGCTTACATAAGTCGCGCTACATAGAAACCTACGAATTCATCCGTGTAATGTTCAATATAAGCTATCCCACTATCTCTCTGTGAAACAGAATGTAAGTGCTCGTCCTAACTACGTAATTAAGTCGGACATGAGAAAACTAAGCGAGATTTTGGCAAATTTCAATATACACTGATGCTTTTTAATTGAGTTTTTTATCTATATAGAAGAATAGCGACCGGTGTATTATGTAAATTAGTTTTTTATATACAACATTGTATGCTTTCAGCAGATGCAGAGAGTTTGGTCGTTATAGGGGCAAAGTCATTTATTTAGCTGAATCCGGTGTGCCCGATATTAAATACTGTAAGTTAATACTCATATTAATATGCGGACTAGCCAATGCCCGCGGCTCTGCACGTAGATATCCCACTAATATTACAAATGCGAAAGTTTGTATGGACGTATGTTTGTTACTTAATCACGCCTGAACGGCTTAACGGATATGGATGAAGTTTTGCACAGAGATAGATTATAAAATGTATAGTTCCCGTGGGATAGATTTGTTTTTGTTTTTCACGGGATCGACGGGATGATTTTTTGCATAGTGGTAGTTTTTATACCGCGAAAGCAGGCGGGGGAGGGGTAAATTACAGCCACTGGATTATTTATTTTTGGATCTATTTCCACGCAGGTGAAACCGCGGACAGAAGCTTGTAGCAAATTATTATGTAAATAAATACTTTCTCCTAGGAGCAATATACTTGGGTATTAGACCAGAATATAAGAGTAGCACCTACCATTCACGCAAATCTATATAGTCTATCTATCTATCATCACGCCTTTTATCCCAAGAGGGGTAGGCAGAGACAATCGAACGCCATTTGCTACAATCCTGACATACCTCTTTCGCTTCTTTTATATTCATCATACCTTTCATACATGCTCGGCGTTTGTGTGTACTTTTAATATTGCCATCGATCAATATATTTTTTATATGTTCAATAAATGTACACTTAGGTTGTCCTCTGACAGCATTTCCTTTCACTTTTGCCATATAAACCTTTTTAATCAACTACTTTTCTTCATTTTAGTTACAACATCATTTTTCACTCCGCATTCTTCTCTAATGACATTATAGTTCTGGATGCAGTCAATACGCCTTATATCAGACATTCTACATAAAGACCGCATTTCCACTGCATTTATTTTACTTTCATGCTTCTTTTTCCATACCCAAGTCTCGCTTTCATAAGTAAGTGATAATATGGAACTAATACAGCATTAGGTATGTAGGTATATTAATTTTAGTGCATCACTTGGCATTTGGCATTTTTATATTCGTAATAGTCTGAATACCTTCTTATTTTAGGTGAAAATTTTTGAAAAGTTGCCCGGAAAATTTGAGAAAAACTGAAAAAAAATCTATGGGATTTTTGTATGACCTAGGTAGGTACATAGTTGTTCATTTTAAGTTTGCTACCTATTGTGAACATATTACTATAAGTAGGTACTTGAATAAAAACAGCGTCGATAGCTCAATGGTCAGGGTTCAATCCTCACTCGAGACAAAAAAACTAAGCCGTTCTAAGAAAAAGTAGCTAAAACTGACGCCCACACGTCTTCTGAAAATAATAGAAACACAACCTATACCTACATCAATAAGTACTGTCCAAATCCCGCACCCTCATTTGACAAGTTTCCAACAATCCATGCGAAGTCAGGATTCTTGCTAGTATAGGAAACAGCTAACCGGAAAACACCTCCAGCGAGTTTTACACATTTTATCAAACATTTTCTTTATTTCTTCTATCGATGGCGGAGTCCCATCTTTTATTTATTTTTTCCTTCACAAATAAAATACAATGTAGTCGGATTCTGTGGCTGGCAATTGTTCCTTGATACAATATGTATATAACTAACTAAAGGATACACAATCGTGTAAGATTTTGTACAACAGATTCCTTTCTCACAATTGAAAAGGATATATTTAGGTTTCCGCAAGTTTTTTGAAGTTGAAAAATAAATATTCAATGGGAACTGCTGACAGAAGTGACAACTTAAAACTATGAATAACATTTTCAACAAAAAAACTCGGTCCGGACCGAGAATTGCCGGCTCGAAATGCGCAGATAAAATGCCCGACCCAGGCATACGTGGAAGCCATGGTATCCGAATTCCTGCTCGAAGAAATAAATAACAGATATTTAGGTACGTCTAGATATTAAATTTATTGATGGAAATATTAAAAGTACACACAATCGCCGAGCATGTATGAAAGGTATGATGAATATAAAAGAAGCGCGAAGAGGTATGTCGGGATACTCAGGATAAATAACATTTTCTCTGCCTGGGGATAAAAGGCGTGACGATAGATAGATAGATATATATCAAGTTACTTATTAAAATATTTTTATTCAACTGTTATAAACTTGTCATAGAACGGCGTATCATATTTGTCATAATATCTCTTCACAATATTATTTCCTCTGTCGTTTTCTCTCACTGCTTTCGCTAGACTTTTAGCCAACTCCATAGTGGATATGCTGGGTGATATTACTTCTATGTTAGCTAAAAAATTACCTCGGTCATCTTCTACTGCTTGCGTAACCTTAAAGTGGTAAAATGTGAGTCAGAACTGTGCAACAAAACACGTCAATTCTTGCATTTGTAATATTAGTTGGGATGGTTTTCATTACGGGTTGCCTTACAGCTCCCAAAACTTTGTTACGGTCCCAGGGTACCCAGCGGAATATCAACTTTCCCTCGTTAAACCGATGGTATTTGTGAGGCTATACCTAACGAGTAGCCAGTTCTGTTAAGATATTATTAGATGGAAAAGCCTCTAAGTGTGGTTTGTCGGATTATGTACTTAAGTTTTAAAGAAATATCCACACTACTTATCATCTCCTCTGGTGACAAGAGGGCTGGCTCCTTCCTCGCTCAACGAATCAATATCGCGATTCAGCAGGGAAATGCAGCCAGTATTCTTGTCACTACTCCACGCGGACCTAGTTTACTTAGTTAGAATTAATTTTAAGGTTTTTTTATATAGTTGTGTTATTTAGTATATATAGTTATTAAGTATGTATTCTAAAGAAAAGAAATAAAAGAAAGTGTGTATTTGTCGATTTTTGAGGTCAAATACTTTGAAAAAAATCTGAGGTGGAAATAATAATATCAAAATAATATTTCTTACCATAGTTGAAATAAGAAAACATGTTGCAAACTCTATCAGCAGCATTTCATTTTTACGCAATTTGATTTATTTCGTAAAAATATTTTTATTTATTCAACATTTTATTACATTGAACACAAAATAACAACTACAATATATACATACAATATATATAAAGATATATCGCTCAACGCGATTCAGCGGGGAAATGCAGCCAGTATTCTTGCCAATATTCCACGCGGACCTGGTTTATTTAGTTATTTTTAATGTTTAGATTAAATATAAGGGATTTATATTGTTATGTGTAAATATTTTTTAAAAAAATACAATATTCAATAAAATATTTTATATTTTTATAAATATCTTAAATAATAACGCGTCCTTAAGACAATAAAATAATATCATAATTAATAATAACAATTAAATAATAATAGTTCCTAACTTAAATCTAGAATTAAATTTTATTCGTATAGCCTCGTAATTTTTTCATGGAAACTGGCAATAGAGTTCAAAATATGTTTAAGTTCATCTTCAGTGTGCAGGATCGTGGTGCGAAAGTGATATGTACCGATTGCTTGACCAAAACCACTGCCTGGTACCACGCAAACACCTGCCAAAAGAAAATTTGTATAAATTACTATACAAAGAGTTTAAAAAAAATTGTTACCGAGTTACTGGGTCCCAATGGGGTTAGCATTCTTAAGAACCGCTGGGGAAATTGCTGGGTTAATTAGGCATGTTGGGCAAGGATTTGTCCGAAGATCCTAGAGTTGGATATTTTCGGATCGGGCATTCCTTGGCTGGCCATTGTGCGGACTCGTCGTTTTTTACCTTGGAGGCGAACAAAAAATGTCGCGGTATGCTAACACCACACTCCCCACAGATGTCGTTGTTAGATTGGTATCACTGAATTTCATTGCTTTTCTTGTGTCAGAATTGTCGAATAGTCCAGTGAATTTAGAAAAAAACCCATCAAAATTTTTAGTTGGTTGATTCATTATCTACTTAAATAGTTACCAGATTTCCATAGTTCCAAAAAAATTACAACCTAACTAATAATCAAGAAATAATTAGCCCTCTTTCATTTAATTTATTATTGATAATTTTTCTGCAATCTCAGCCAATTAATTATTAAGAAGAGTCATGTTACGGTTTTTATCCAGGAGCTATTATTTAAAATAAATAATATCATAAAAGTCTTACCAGTCTCTTCTAGAAGTCGCCAGCAGTAGAATTCATCAGGCTTTAATCCGTTTGTGCGCGCGGCTTCGCATGCTTGCGTTGATATCTCGATGCGAGGAAATGCAAACATGGATGCCTATAAAATTATTAACGATTAAGTCCACTAAGAAAATTTTCATTTTAGGATAGTAGTCATGTCATGAAAGGCAATGACGATTTTTTATATAATGACCCCGCCCCGACTTTGTCCGTGGAGCCCATATCATCTTTTATTCCTTATTGTGGTCTTGAGTTCATACAAAAATCTCATTCATAGAAAAAAATCACTTTCAGTTTTCCCCAAATTTTTCAATTTTCCAGGCAGCTTTTCCACTTTCTTTTCTCATAATATCGGAACTTTTTAAATATTTTTGTATGCTAAATAAAATATCTATAAGCATAAATTTTAACAGAATCTTTAATTTAACGAGACACTATGGCAGCCTGCCTACCTTTCTAGATAATTGATTTCAGCTGTTTTTGTCCGAAGTACCTACTTTTTACTTAAAAAATCATTATTTTTTTTAATAAATTGAATTGTTGGTAGTTTTATGAAGTAGTAAAGATTATTTTATTTCATTAAAGAAATAATATCTGACCGGCAAAAGTTGGTCAAATTGAATAATTACTTGACCAAAAAAATACCTAAAAAAGTATGTAGGTGTTCATATCTCTTATAGAAAAGTAGGTTTCCATAGACTTCGTAGACTGTCTATCTAAAGTGATATTATAGTTAAACAAACTCACCTCAATAATATTGCAAGAGATGCCAGATATGTCATTTAAAGCATTCTGTGCCACCATAGAATTTCTTGCCAAAAGTCTTTGTATCGACCTCCGTTCCTTCACAAACCTTTTATACGAAGGTTCTCCAAGTTTAGGCGGATTCAAAGCGCATTGTAATGCACACTGACTTAGTACAGGCGCACATTGCATCAATGCTCGTGATGCCAAAAATGTAAAATGCACTTTTGGAGGCAAACCACATAGTTCTATGTATGCAGCCCGGAGCCCACATTCGGCAGCCCATCCTTTTGACAATGTGACCACGCTTGCTAGTTGCAATCCTCTGTCTAATGCTCCGATTTCTGCTGCTACCTGTTTGGAAAGTTAAGTAAAGATATAAAAAACACATAAAATAAACCAAAAACAAACACTGAAAACACGTAAATCACTTTTTTTGGAAGTAACAGATATTTCTACTTAAAAAGTGACAGATCTAGTCCCATTCAGTATTGTCACGTAGTATGACGACACTGATTTTCTCGTTTCTCAAGTATGTGTAAGAATTCTACAGTTTCGGGTCCCCAGCACTTCATAAATCTCGATACCAAATGACAAATAAATCCTGGTATTTACGGATGAAATACCTATGAGTTAGCCGAAATGTGTAACTTTTATCTTTTGCTAGCCTTCAATGATGCTTAAAACACCTAAAGTTGTCAGATGATGATGATGGCTTACAGACAAAGGCAGTAAATTTTTGAAGTTATATAAAAAATATGACAGAGAAATTTTACGATGAAAAAAATCAACAGTATAAAGTTGACGAGAATGAAATTTCGACAGGATGAAGTTGCCGAAAGTAAAATCTCAAGTCTTTTTTTATAATGTTAAATAGACAATTTAGTACCTATATTTAATTCTCAATTATAATAGGCCATATTCAAAATTTAATTATTTTATTGAATACAGATTTTAGCAACTGTATATTTTTCCATAAATTATTTCCGCGCTAAATAAACTTATTTTTATTATGCCAAAAAGTATAACTTCTAACACATTTTTTTTATATTTAAGGTCACATGATTGACTTACCTTTTTGCATGAGTGGAACGGTTTCTGAACAATATTTTCTTGGTACACTTCATCAGCAAGAAGCAATAGTCCAGTTTCAAGTGCAAATGATACCACGTCTTGTAGATTCTCGTGAGACAGTACCTGTAACCAAATTTCTGTAGAAACATTTCGGAAATAATGCAAACCAGCGCTAACTAATTTTATTCTATGCTCTCATTTCAACTAGTTTTTATCTCTCTTGTGACACTATTTTTGAATACTGCCACTGCTATAATGCTAAAGTTTTTTTTATTGTAGCTACAGTAGGTATGCCTACAGTATTGCCTGTCTTTCACCGATGGAAATAACAAATTAAACATACCTGACCCGTCGGATTCCCCGGATTGATCAGTACAAGAGCTCTCACATGATGTGTATCATTAGCATTGAGCCATGAGCGTCGCAACTCTTCTAGCTCAACAGTCCACCCCTTTGACTCGTTTAATTGGTAATGAATGGCATGAATACCTAGTTCTGCTAGCACACCCGAGAACAACGGGTATTGTGGGCACGGAATCATCACCGCTGTGAAAAAAACAATCTTAGTATAAAATTTCGGTGCGTTGGTGGCCGAATGGTTAAGACGTCTGATATTAACTAGGCAGACCACGAGTTCGATCCTGGATCCCGGCCATGTACCAATGGGTTTTTTTATTAAAACCCGACAAACCACACTTAGATGCTTTTCCATCTACAAATATACCTCAACAGAACTGGCCACGCGTTAGGTATAGCCTCACAAATGCCATCGGCTAAACGAGGGAGGCTTGGTTTCAGGAGCTGTAAGGAGTTGAGTACTAACAGTATACGTGAATCAAGTCGGGAAAAAGTTAGCCCCAACGAGTTTTCATGGCGTATGCTGCCTAATCCGTCAGAGATATAGCAAAATGATGTAGGAAATAATTATGTAGAATAAAATGATCTACCAAAAGACCGCTGTAGCTTATATCCATCTCTATTAGATAGGCGTATTTATGTAGTTGCTAGTAAAGAATAAAATAAGAATCAAAGTTGATTCAACTCAACCCTTGCGTAGACATGCATCCAGAGTAATCCCACCTATACGAGATATAGACACTCACCAGGCGGTCTACCATCAACAGGCTCTGCTAGGAGCTGCAGAACATTTTTAACAAGATCAGATGCGCCTGTTCCTATATAAAAGTTGTTTGGTTCGGCTGCTATCCCATCCCGATTGCTGACATATTGGGCAGCAGATTCTCGCACAATACGTAGACCTTCCGGAGGCGAATATGACCCTGCAGATCCTCGTCTGTCAATAAAATACTTTGTATGAACACTATGACACACACGTCTTCAAGACCTTACTTTGCATAACCAGAGATACCAATAAAAAGTATTCAATTTTTGCCAGTTGCCACGAAATTTCACTTATCAATCGTTACAAGTTTAATATTATAGGTAATTCTACAGTTTTTAAGGCTTCCTATCAGCGGCGTGGCCTGACCGACTAACAGCCATTCTCAATAGTCTGTCTATAGGCCATTTAGGCCTACGTGACGTATGTAAGTAATAGTATGCAGACGTAGGTAAATGGGTAATAGATAGAATATTGGGAACGGCCCTAAGGGTCCTAGATACCGCCAAATAAGTTCGCCTTTTGAGTTTAGGTGCGCAATACAATACAATACACCTATGTTGAATCTAATTCGGTATGTAAAGTAAAAACTAAGGTGTTTTTATATTTTATTTTTAAAATATAGCTATTTTAAGAAACTAATTTGAATATGTTTGTTTTCTATCCAGTAGTTTACAATGCCCAAATTATCAAAGTTTTGCCGACAGACGCCATAAGGTAGTCATATTCTCAAAAGTAGGACATAGCCAATGTCAAAAGGCCCAATTTATTTGCCAGTCCCCAAGAACTACTAAAACCCAGGCCCTTATTGGGTGTCCGGCCAAGACCATCTGGAAAAATCGTCCGTGGAAAATAATTTGGTTTACAAAAATCCGCAGATGGGGAGAGGATGACTATTTATTTTTTGCACCACATCGCTACGATACTTAATTTTTTAAGTTGATAACTATAATTGTAGGTAAAATACGTACGTGCACCCTCTAAGTAGGTCCTTTGCGCGTCTTTTAACATCTTCAGGGAAATCCAGTGAAGAAATTAATTGTGGACATGATACCAGCGCCACGACTTGACGGATGTAAGTAATTGGTTTTTGTCCAAGAGCATGACAATCTCCTACGTTGGCTCTAACAACTCTTTTAAAAGGCTTCACTGCTCCCTGTAATAAAATTTAAATTATTTGAATTATTTTATTGTCACACAGAATCAAAATAAGGTGTTTAGTTACATTATAATAAAATTGTGTCTTCCATGTGGTACCTTTTCAGGCGTACCATAGTATTCTTATAATTTATTATTATTTTATATTATTTGAAATTAATACAAATCAGAAAAAAAAAACAGAATCAAAACTCTATCCAAAGCTAAACAATTACTTAATCGGCACTCAAATATACACTTACAATTTATTGTCGATATGTAATCTAAGATTACAAATTCTAAAATAGCAATACAGCAAATGTTAAAATTAGTCAAAATAATAAAATTACAATAATACATTTAAAAAGTTATCTTATCTTCAAAAAAATCATTTATGGTAATATAAAAACATTTTTAAAAATTGTCAGTGGTAGGTACTTCTTTAATTTCGTCAGGCAAATTATTATAAATTTTGGGAGTCATTCCCATTATATTTTTTGTAATAATCTCCCTTTAGACATTAGTGGTAAAATAAGTAGACACATTTTCATTTTATATAAAGCTAAAGAAAGTGCTAATTTTCACATTTTTTAAGTAAATGCTTATGGCATCACTTATTCCACCTCCCGCTTCCGAGACTTGGGTATGGTGGAATAAGAATAATTATTATTAAAATAGAATCAAGTAGGTATTATATCTATTCTGAAACAATTAGGAATTCTGACAATTGTGGACAATATAATAAAATTTATTTTATTTGATAAAATTGAACATTTACGAATTACCCTTATTGACGAAAACGGAAAAGGCTCTTTGAAAATGCGAAACCACAGATCAAATTGATTACGATGAAACAAAACAGTTCAATTGAATTTTAACGGGTTTCCCTACAAGTTTTCCTTTCAATAATATTACATCGTTATTTACCAAAAACTCATCACATCCGGTTACATTTAATTATTTGGATTAATTGCATCATTTATTTTATCCTCTTCCACATGACAGTCGGTCTTTCATTACTAATGATCGTGACTCAGACTCATCAGCTTCTCCTCAATTATCTTCCTTCATTGGCTGCGGTCCTGCGGTCCTCTGCCTGATGAAAGGCTGTGGTAATAGGAGGTGTCCAGGTTTTCGGACACTTGATCAGACCATCGTTTAGGGCTTCGTCCTCGAGATCTCTTTCATCATTTATTTATATAGTAAATATATAGAAAGTATAAATCACTAGGTATTTTTGTAGCTGTAAGTACTTATAAAGGAAGTCCCCGGTGCGCGGTTTTCTAAACACTGCCATGTTATTTGGTACATAAGGCTTTTGAACTAATCTTTAGGAAAAAATATCAGAAACAATTTTTGAGCTCCATTGACTTGGCTGCGAATATTCGGCAGCGCGTAAACTGCATTACTTTTGAATGGATTTAAAAATAATGGTAGGTACGTTCCAAATAATTATGTCACTCTCTACATATTATGAAACAATATCTGTCTGTCTGTCCCTTTTCACGCAAAAACTACTGAACGAATTTTGTTGCTGTTTCCCTTTTTAGATAGTTGATTCACCGGGATAATTTTTCTGGTATAAACTATTCCCAATTTCTCTGTAAATAACCCACCTGTGTCACTGTAATTTAGCTTATAGAATACTTAAATTAAATATATCTAAGTGAAATAGCTGTTATTTTTTCAATGGGTTTTTTTGAATAGGCAATATAGGTGGTTAAACTTTGCCCCCGTTTTCTCTTAATTAAAATTATTTTATGATTTTTTAATTGGACAAAAATAATAAAATAATTATTATTTTGAATTTTCAATAAGCTACCAATAAATGCAAGATGTTTAATTGAAGGGTAATGGTTAAACAGCGCTTTAAAAAAATGTAAGAGCTGTATGATAGATTATGAAAGAGAAAACAGGGGCAAAATAATCCTTTATTTTACCACCCATTTTTACTATTCAATAAAACCAATTGAAAAAATAACGACTATTTCACTTAGATATATTGAATAAATAACTATATGCTAAATAACAGTGACATAGGTGAATTATTTACAGACAAATTGGGTGGGAATAGTAATATCCACATACAAATTATGGATATAGGGCATTAGGGCCCTTACCACCTGAGCATTAACAACAGTATGTGAATCAAGTCGGGAAAAAAGTGAGCCCCAGCCCCAGCGACTTTTCATTGCGTATGCTGTCTAATCCGTTAGAGATATAACAAAATGATGTAGTAAATAATTGTGTAGAATATTGTCCCGTACGAAGCCAAGGGCGGAGTCATTAGGTAATATTAAAAAAAACTAACCTGTAGAATTTCCATCTCCAATACTTCAGCACGTTTCACTAAAGGCCCCCGAACAGCATATCTAATATTTAACATATTGCTATTTATATTATCAGATGTTAATCCATATGCACCCTTCAGCACTTTTTGTTCTTCCTTTAATTGCGGTGCCATTATTTTGATACAATTTTGTTAAAATAACGTTTATTTATTTTTAATCTAATTAAATTAAACGGCTAGTTTTCAAAGCTAGTCGCAAAGTAATGAGATATTAGTTACGCCTTCCTCTTATTTATTCAAAGTGAAGTTGAATTAAGAAATACAATCAATAAATTATGATGCGATACAATTAAAGATATTTAGTCAGTAATAAATTGAGGGAATAACTTTTGCTCATTATAGACTGCCAATTACTTTATGTAGGTACGTACTAGGTAATTACTAATTAGTCTTACTTAATACATTTGTAATACATGTTAAAATTCCGGGATAAAACAAAATTCTACTAATATTACCTACCTAAGTATTAATCAACAATGGTGCGTCGGTGGCCGAGTGGTTAAGATGTCTGGTATTGACTAGGCAGACCACGGGTTCGATCCTGGATCCCGACCATGTACCAATGGGTTTTTAATTAAAAACTTATGTACATAATCCGACAAACCACACTTAAAGGTTTTTCCATCTAAATAGGTATAAGTACCTCAACAGAACTGGCCACTCGTTATGTATAGCTTCACAAATACCATCGGCTGAAGCTTAGGTAAAGAAAAAAAAACAATGGCAATAATATCAACCAAATAATGGAAAGTCTGAAGACTTGGAAGACGTGATGATAGACCTTTTCTAAAAGTCTACTTAAATTGGAGATAGATAAACTGACGCATTCTGTCGTGACATGCTGTGGAATCCGCTTTAATCCCGTCCGCGCTGTGATAGTTGTGATTAGTCTGTGTTTAATAAAACATATCCCACTCGGCGGGAACATCTTAGCTACCGATTAATCGTTATATTGATACTATAACGTCTATAATACTTATATTAACTTTCCACCCCCGCTTTGCCCGTAAAACTTTTTGAAATGTGACAGATTTTAGGATATCCGGGATAAAAAGTAGTCTGTCACTCTCTGTCCCTTCGTCTGTGCAAAAAAATTACGTGAAAAAAGGTCAAACAAACAAACAAACAAACAAACAAAAGGCCTTTCGCATTTATCACATTAGTTTTAATAGGATTTTTGACTATATTAAGCTATTAATTTTCGGGGCTGCCCCTTAATTAATGGTGAGTATAAGTAAGTACCTACTACGTGAATCTCACATCTTCTTATCATACTTCAGTTTTCCTTATTAAATAAATAGCATCACGAAATAACGGGGCATCACCCTGAGAGATATCGGTAAGTAGGTAAGTTAAAAATCCCCTTCCGTGATAGAAAAGTATAAAGTTTATTAATAAGGTTACGTAAATCGTAATTATTGTAGCAACGTTCCGTTTATTTGGTTGTTTTATATCAATAATAAATAGTAGATCATGCTTAGTGAACTATAACCACTTCTGATGAAGAAAAAAACCGCCTTCAAAATCAAAATGTGCTTTCCAAAAGCAAATGCACATTGTTGTAACAACTTCTTTTAAAGTTCGGTTAAAAATAAGGAGGGAAAGTAAATTTTACTCAAAGGAAACATTATTTTTAAAGTGGCTTGCGTTAGCCGGGAATAAAACCTGATAAAATGTGAAAAATAATCTCCCAGTATTTTATTAAGTAACTAATCGATTAGGTCAATGATAAGATAGAAACTGCCTCTAATAAACATTAAATTTAACGAATGACTTGAAATCTCATCAGTAGGTAGGTACTTAAAATATAGCTTGATAAGGGGCGTCGGTGGTCGAGTGGGTAAAACGACGGCTCACAACTGAGAATTCGCGGGATTTGGACAAACTGACACAGACAAAATTATAAAAACCGTCATTTATGCTTCAGTATTGTGTAAATATATAATCATATCCAATTTAGAAATTGGTATTATTTTTTACATTCCATTTTATTTATATAGACAGAAGCTGCAGGATTAAAACATGAAAATATCGGTAATAAACTTAAATATATTTATTTTATGAAAACAATAAAATCAATTACTTAAATATAACAATTTTATAGAAAACTGTTCAGAAATGGTCGTAGTAATGAAATTTTTTATTAAATAAATGATAGTCTGTGAAAGTGTTTCGAAAGGAAATCAACAGATGGCGCATCAATATCTTTTATATTATTTCTGTATCAATAATTTTATATTATATTTATGCTATAATTAGTATTCTCTCTCTCTAATATTTATTATTATAATTAGTAATTATAGCATTATTATAATATAATATTTATTATAAATTAAACGATGCTTTATGCTTCTACTGAAACAAGTGTATTTGCATACTGGAACTCTGGACTATTTTCATATTCTGACATGTCGAGAGCTACTTCGCAGCTTTCCCGCACAACTCGTCTTGGATCATTAAGGTATCTGAAAGTATAGAATTTGTGTTAAGATTTATTTTTCAGTCATAATTAAACTACATCCATATATAAGAATACATCCTGGATTCAAATATAGGCATTGGGGAATGAAGTAGGTGCCTGGGATGGCATAATATAATTCACTAGACTTTCCGCCCCCGGCTCCGCCTGTGGTTATATTCGAACAATATAAAATATAGCCTATGTCACTCAGGGATATCGTAGCTTTCTATTAGTGTAAACATTTTTAGAATCGGTTCAGTAGCTTTTGCGTTTATTCATTACAAACAAACATACAAATAGTAAAATTTTACCTCTTTATAATATTAGTATAGATATAGTATAGATGAGGCATGATCTTTTAAAAAACACATGAAAACAAATCAACTATGATATTATACCCAAGTGATCTTATATTTAACGATGAGTCAGGGTGTGGGCAGCTATGGTCGAACCATTCTTTGATTGACAGTGGCCTTGTAACTTCTTTTTAATAACTTTACCAGTTCCCGGAACCGTGTTACCAGCCTCAAGATACCCATGTAAAGGCTAAGTCTTCCTTCTTTAGCAAATTGTTTTCGTGAGGCTTTACCTAACAAGTGGCTAGCTCTGTTGAGGTATATGGAGATGGATGGAGTGTGATTTGTCGAACAAAGTTTTTTTTTATTAAAACTCTATTGGTACATGGCTGCTGTGGGATTCGAACCAGGTGTATAATTGTATATCCACACGCTTTACCCACTCGGCCACCGACGCACACTCTTATCTTAGCATTTCAAAAGTTAAAACTGAAAATACCTCTTCAGAACTTCCGTGCATTCTTCGGTGGCAATAGAACCTAACGCTTCTGCAGCTTCGTGGCGTACCATTTCATGTTCGGTGGCGTCCTCTAGCGTACTTTTGAGGAACTTGACACTACGCTCGTCCTGCATCTGGCCGAACACAAACGCCACCTCGTGGCGGAATAATGCACTACTCGCTTTCAGACCTGAAAGTTTCAATGGTCATGTTTTAGTCGTCAATGTGGTCAAAATATAAAATAAATATTAAATAACTGCTGGGCATCCTGGGGCATCCATCTTTTTAGAAAAGTGTTGTAATGTAAGTGTTACTATGCCACCTATTGTAACAATTATTTAAACACTAAGAAAAACAATACAAGGTTTCTAGAAGATATAAGAAGATGCAGCTGATTACAGTGTTATTTTTTTATGCATTCATAGATGGATGTCATTCTGGTCCAGTCGTGTTATCAACCCCAGCTTACCCAACAGAAAACAAGCAAAATGTAATTAAATATAAAGAATTGATAAAATTATATACTGACCTTCGCCTAAAGCATTAATACTCTCTGTTGTTCCTATATTACGAAGACTGAACATCGCCCTATATCTCTCAAATAATGTATTGCTCTCATCCATTAGACTTTTGCTAAGTTTTTCAATATTACTTTCTGCACTTGGTGGTGCGGGATCCACAGATAAATAAGGACTTCTTGACAGTTTCTCTCCTTGTTGGTCAGCCACCCACTTTAACCTTTGTAAGGCAATTTGACAGGTTTCTGCTACTTCAATGGCGGGATCGTGTTCATATTTTCTAAGTAATTCCTGTAGATCTAGTTCACCAATTGCTCCAAGTGCTTCACCTGTAATTTTTTATGATTGTTTAGTGTAACTTTAAATTTTTTCACTTGTACAATTCATAAATCTACCTTGAAAAATCTTTGTGAGGGGTGAGTGGTACCATTAGAAAGAGGAATTCAACCCCTTACTATTCTAACTTAGCCACCCCAAATTCATAATGTAACCCCAACCCTTTATACTTTAGATACTTTGTAATTTGGAAAGACTTTCCAATTAAATGTATATATAACTAAAATAACTATTGCAAATTGTGTTAATGCTCCTATCTCTTACTCCCTAAAGGCCCTTAGTGTAGACGGCAAGTTGCACAAACCAATAATTTGTAAGAATTTATTTTCATACAAATTATGGGTTACTGGTTTCTTATTGAAAAACATAACCTCAACCACATTCACTCAGCTCTTAATTGTTATCTATACATAAACCTAACCTAGCCAATTACTCTTAAAAACTTTTTTATACAAATTTTATAATGTCTATATTTTTTATTTATGTCTCAAGACACTAAAAACCATTTGGAAGGTTCAAGCTAACCTACCTGGATCTTTTTCTACATCTTCTTTTTGGTGTACAATACAGTGGGCGAGAGCTGCCAATTAACGTTTTTACAACATAATTGTTTAAATTGATATAAAAAAAACTATGCATCTGCTGCAAGGAAAAAAGTTGCAGCATACAAAGGGGTCCTACTATCGAGGTAGCACGTTTGTAAGCCCAACCCCAAGTGGGTAGGTATAACATATTATAAGTCACCAATAAAGCATACAAGTTTTGAAGAAGTACCAGTCATATTTCTTTGGTAGGGTATAAGTGTTATCGGCACGTAAAAAGATTACAAGACGTAAAATACAATCATAAACCCTGATAAAGCCAACTAACCTGCTTCATGCCGCACAATAGGATCTTGCTCCTTATCTTCCAATATCTTTATTAAAATTGGTACTGCAACTTTATCCTGCATTTGCCCCAAACAATAAGCAAGTTCGTGTTTAAGAAGTACAGATTCATCTTTGAAACATTGGCTAATGCAGTCAATAGCAACTTCCCCGCCCAAGTTCCTCAATGTAAACAATGCTCGAAACCGCTCTTTCATCGGCCGGGATGTGTCCAATAAGACATTACCTATATTCTTAATCATTGTATCATTTACCTTTACCATTTTAAGTGATTTATATTTAATTATAATTAAAATAACAAATATTTACGCAAACTCACACCACATTTACTTGCTCTGTAACAAGGAATATACTACTCTCTACCGATCTCTATGATCACAGATGCTCAAATCAGCTCAAATGCTCAAGTAAATTTGACATTTACATTTTTTCCTATTCCTACGGTCCGGTAGGCAAACGTATTCTAATCATACAGCCACATTATAATAATAAAAATAATATGCAAAATGAATCTGCGATGGAAGATCCTACCTACTCTTTGTAAGTACCTACTGCACATTTATTTTTAATAATTATTTATTTTTCAATTTTAAGATCTTTTTTTTTCTCTTAATTTCATTTAATTTGTCGATCTAGACTGAATTTGTATTGTATTTTTTGTATGTAATGGTTTTGTTATGTTCTTCTTCAAGTTTTATTTTGTATCTACTTTAAATTAAAGCATTGTTTCCTTTAAATTGACAATAGATTGCTTGTATCGGCGTATTGTATCGGTATCGGCGACATTTTCACAACAATATCGGTATTCGTATCGTATCGGCGTACAGCGTATCGTTGCACCCGTAAAAACATAATATAATAATAATATGTAGGTATATAATAATTAGATTATTTGTATTCTGCCGAATTATTCGGTTTTGTTGCTGAATATATTCGGTTCGAGTATTTCTATTTTCTTGGCTACATGACATGGTATAGCACTAAAAGACAACATTTCTTATGTAAGATTTATATTATATTATAAGTCAAAGAAAACCTATGAAGAATGTGTTGAATAAAGCTAAGTTTTTTTATTTGTAACATAATCGTGCGATGTTTCGAAGCAAAGTGACAGCACGGTGTGTAAGCGGGTGGCGGGTCGTGTTCCCTCTGTATTACTATACTCTTTGGTCGTGAGGTACGACACAAATGTCATCTAGCCAGCAGCGACACAAAGCGTACATGTTAGAACCTGTTTACGCGGCAAAACAATGAAATGGTAAACCGAATAATTCTGCCGGTTATTCGGTGCATCTCTAATAATAATATATAGGTACACATAATACACGATAAAATAATATTTCATACACATGAAATTTTAACTCGTAAGTATACAATGAGTTTTTTTTATTAAGAGGATAGATATTTAAACCTTTTTTTGCCTTACCACTAATAGTCGCGATCGGCCGGTTGTCCACCCCTAAGCTAAGGGTGCATCCACCGAAGCTATACAGAGATGCATACTGGCAAGTACTGGGTTTTTGTTTTCCGCTCGCCGTTCACATCTCTCATATCCGCTGCGAGCTGCCTCCGCCTATTTGCAAGGCACAGCTCACATCTTTGCTTTGATCGCTCTAAACAAATATGAGACATCTCCTCTCCTTTCTAGCGGAGACGAGATGCTATTGGTTGTTTTAAAATCATCTCCTCTCGTCTCGTCTCCGCTTTAGTGGAGTTCGGGCCTAACTATGGATCGATGGAACTAATCAATTGCTATTTACTTTAGAAGTTGGCGAAACATCCTAAATCATACAGAGACCAAAGGCGGTCAAGTGCGTATTTGAATCGTGTTACCAAGATCCCGTATTACAAATATCGGAATGTCTAACTAAGAATAGACAAAAACAAGTCATCTCAATTTCAGTTTCAGGCAATAATAGAGTCCATATCCACAAAGAAAGTAATTTTATATCTCTTCTAAAAATTATTTCCCTATACTGTCTCAAGTATAAGACAGTCCTGGATTTAAAATGAATAATAATTGAACGACAGGCAGACAGACAATCCTATTATAATACAGGAAAACTGAATAATGTATGTGGACTTTGCCCGTTTTACTCTAAAACACGAATAACTTCTGTGTTTACGAGTCGTCATAATCAGTACGGTTTGTTATATCGGTGAACATCGACGCGACGTAAGTAGAATTAGCTAGGTATTTTGTTTATTTACGCTTTCAAATACGTTATCGCGTACTCGTAACTTTACGATTTGGTGCGCTTGTGTTTTCTTTAGGATATTTAACTTGAAGCTTGTAGAGTTGTAGAGATATTTTTTGCTGTTTACCTCGCGATGTAAAAAAGCCTAGGTATGCATATTTGACAGAACAGTGAATGAGTGCTCAGTTGTAGCCCGATCAACAATTTTTTGATGGGTAACATCTTAGTTCTCGCTATATGTGGCTAATGTGGCATAAGTTTGTACGGAGTAATTTCGTGAAATGTGACGTAAATGTGTAATATTAAATGAAACGGAAGTGTGTAACCGGAAGTAAAGAAATTCGAAACGAATTTTCGAGGTTCTTCAGATGTTACACATCAGACTCGCTCTTTTTTGTATGGAGACCCTGACAAGAGTGACAAGGTATCAACAAAACACGAAAAAAAACAAAATGGTACCAACTCTACTTTATAAAATTGATAAGTTTAACTGACGGTTGCCTTCGATGATTGGACTATACAGTTATGCCAAAAAGATCCAATAGACAATTCGGCCAAAAATGAGTTAAGTATACCAAATGACATCTAATGATGTATTTTATTTATTGCCAAAAATATGCAAGCGACTTGGTATGGAAGTAGTGGATGAAAACCACCAAGAATAAACTGCAGAAAAGTTTCATGTCACTTGGTAACTAAAACTAAACTGGCAAGCTTCAAATAAAAATAATTTTGGTAAAAAGATCCACTAATTTTCAAAAGAGATCCAAATTGCAAAAAACAAATTTGCAGAAAGTGACCATTTGAAAATATTTAAAAAAAACATGTTCTGATATAAGCTTTACTTTATCAATAATAATATGTCAAAAAATAATACTATTATTTATGTCCATGTGGTTTGGATATTTTTGACATACCTGTGTTCACTGATCAGTTAGTCTTGAATCCATTCATTACTACGTGACCTAAGTTTAGTATACTCCTACTACTAAACTCTACTTACAATCAAGCGATTTGTAAGTTTTTATCGCTTACTTTTTACAAGCTTGGCACGGGTGGTACAATATTGGTTTACAACAATTTGAAAGGTGTAGGTCACGAATACGCGTATAACTACTTATCTATTAGATATATATATATATATATATATATATGCTACTTCGGACTTTTATGTAGATCATTTTATTCTACACAATTCATTCCTACATTATTTTGGTATATATCTGACGGATTAGACAGCATACGCCATGAAAACGCGCTGGAGCTAACTTTTCCCCCCCACTTGATTCACTAATACTGTTAGTGCTCTTCTCCTAAACATGATAGGTCCATGTTTAGTACGCGTAAACCTTTCTCGTGAATCAATCTATTTAATCGTTATAACCGCAATAAAATCCGTTTAGTAGTTTTTGCGTGAATATGGCACAGACAAAGAGACGCAGCGGAGGAGTTCGTTTTAAAACAAATGTGTCGATAATAGTGATTTCAATGAACTGTAAACTTGTTACCAAGTTATACATACCTATTATATTGAGTGTTTATTTTATTATATTATGTTTAAACAATGTATGTAGGTTTTGTCATCGCACGTGACGAATGCATCTGAGCCAGTGGCCGTTTTATTCCGGCTATAATCTCGATTGTACATATTTGATGCTAAGAGACGCCATATTTCTCAGTTTTAACGTATTTTTTTATCCACCTAAAAAGTACTTTAAAGAAGGTCAAGTACCTACGCAGTTTTAAAATAGACAGCCATGTGTAATTGTATATATATATGTCTGTATGTAGAAAAAGTAAGAGAAA
Organism: Nemapogon koenigi; assembly: GCA_963924495.1. NCBI lineage: Eukaryota > Metazoa > Arthropoda > Insecta > Lepidoptera > Tineidae > Nemapogon > Nemapogon koenigi. The sequence goes on from OZ004643.1 coordinate 9,146,552, forward strand.
TAATATGTAAGGACCAAGGTGATCCGTGCTCTTTGTCCACCGTTATGAGAAATAATATATTAAACATTTTTTTTTACAGATTATGAGTATAATATACAATTTGTTTAATTATTTGTGGGGCTATTCAGACACTCGGGATCCTACTACGAACCTCAGCGAACGAGATGTGCAAAATATTACACAATCATGGGAGGTTGTGAATAAAAAAAAAATTGAATTTGGTGTCAAGATATTTATGACGTACGTTTATTTTTTAACTTTGACACTACATTAAAATTAATTCAGCTGTGTCGATAGCTTATACAGACCAGACAGACTGCAGATGCATAGTATCGGTCTATTTAACTATCTCGTGAATGGCATCCCACTCAAATTTTGATTTCATTTACGCATTTCGCTAACTATTGTGCCTGCCCATTTGGATAATTTATTTTTAGTTTTGAACTTAGTTTTGAAGTCGAGATTTTTAATTAAAATTGATTCTGTGCACAAGATTTTTTTATTACTTCACGGGTTACCTTACGACTCTCGGAACCAAGTCTTTCTCATTTAGCCGATGGTATTTTTTATTTGCTGAAGTATTTTAATTACATTTTTTCGAGTTTCAAGACTTATAAAATTAATTACCTTTCCAGAATATTCACCGAATATCCGGATACAAGAGTAGCATTCAAAACATTTGACAACATACCACTAGATGAACTCAGTAACAGTCCAAAACTAAAGGCGCATGTGATAAATTTTTTGACTGGATTCCAAACGATAATACGTCACTTAAATGATCCACCAATTGCTGTCGAATTATTGAAGAAAGTTGGCACCAGCCATGGCGACAGAAAGATTAGAGCGGAATATTTTGAAGTAAGTAAGGTCACAGATTGCTTAATGGTAACGTGCAATAATATACAAAGCAGTACTAATCTGTACAGTAGTTTTCAGATAACATATAACATTCCGTTCCAAACTATCAAATGAGCTAGTATACCGTATTTTTCAGTAGTGCCATTGGTTGTACCATTGATGTGTCCAATGGTACCATGAAAAAGTTAATTTACTTCTATCTTCATTTTCCGTAGTAAGTATTTATTAAGTAAAATTAATAGTGTTGTTTATTAAAATTTTATAACGGGATTCCAGTAGCATAAGTTGTTAATCTGTAGGTACTCGTATTATAAAAAAGTAACTAATATAAGTATAAATTTTTAGAGTTTTTTATGTTATTTATTAATATAAAAACCTTAAATCAAATCTAAAGATTAAAAATAACTAAATAAACCAGGTCCGCGTGGAATAGTGGCAAGAATACTGGCTGCATTTCCCCGCTGAATCGCGATGCTGATTCGTTGAGCGAGGAAGGAGCCAGCCCTCTTGTCACCAGAAGAGATGATCAGTCGAGAAGATACATCTTTAATAAAATTTTTGGCATTTGAACCCCACGGACCTAGAGTTTCTACACCAAACGGCACAAATTTGTGTTATATATATATAAATATAAATTAAAAATAAAATGTTTAAGTATTTTGTTAACAAAACTAAAAAAATTCCAACCCAGACTAAGAGTATATCAAATAAAATCGCGTCCAGCTAAATAATAAAAGTTCACTTCCACCATTGCAATGTCTAATTGCATCTTATTTGTGTTAGTAAGAATCGCTCTGATAAATAAATCTTTTCAGTAATGGTACGTGTGCAATACAGGTGGACTTAAAGTATTAGGCGGGAAGTTTCAGTGATCTGAAATCTACTGACTCTATAATACATACTACTGGAGGAAACTTAACAGAAAATGTTAATTTTTCCTATAAAATTTTGTTGCCGCTATTAAACTTTTCCACCTGTTTTCGAAAGTACTGAACACGAATTCCGTGGACACAATTATTTTAACTGGCGGCAACCCTCGCAAACCACCAATTTTCGCGTATTTCGTATAGGTAGCTATTGAAAATTGAAACAAGTCAGGTTTACATAGATAGTTAATCATAGTGGCTGGTCTGAGTTATGGTGGAGACTGGAGGGTAAGTAGCCAGCCTCCCCTGTCAACTTTCAAGAGGCAGAAATCACGAAAAAAAAATCTCATCCATTTTTAACCTTTGCCAGCTCCTCAGACTGGCTAATAACATAATTTCGAGGATTCTTGCCCGTCTGGAAAGGGTTGCGAAAGATATTTTATTTAGTGTAGGTACATATTAGATATGAGATATGAGAGTATTTTATCCTCAAAAACGGGGGTAGGTACTAGGTAGTGTTGAAATTGAAAAAAAATTGAAGGGGTGTGCTAGGGTTTATTCGGGATGTTCTTTTCTTAGCTATGTTTGATGAAAATTGATTAAAATCCAACCAATGTCAGCAGGTATCATCAGTGTGGGTAGGGATATCTGACTCTAACAGCCAGCGACATCCTTCATATTATACGAAATTTATTTGTGAAAAAAATCCCGAAAAGATCCCGCCCCGATTTGAGAAAAATTAGATTTTCCCTGAGGGATAACTAGCCATATGTCACTCTACGGCCCTCCAACTATCTTTTAAAAAAAACACGTCGATCTGTTGATCCGTTTTGACAAACAAATAAACAAATAAGCAAACTTTTTTTAATTTGTTATTTGATAGCCAATGTTGATTTTCAGGTAACAAAGGATGTAATATTGAAATTACTGAAACAAGATATGCATGTAGACAACACTACCTTGGACGCATGGAGTCGGTTATTAACGTATATGTACACAATAATTCTACCACAACTTGAAGACAGGAGTAATACAATTCATAATGAAACTATACAACCACAGAGTATACAGAGGTTCGATGACGTCTTGTAGGTAGAGCAACCATGCGTCGGGGGAGTGTCGAAAACTTAGCTACCAATAGATGGCACAAGATTCGTATTTTTCGTTTTTAAGGTGTCGTACATCAAATGAAAAAACGGAACTCATCAATCTTGTGTCTGTCTGTCCGTCTGTCACAGCTTATTTTCTCCGAATCTACTGGACGGAGGTGGTTGAAATTGGATACATATGTAAAGTTCGGTAAATGTATATAATCGAATTTCGATTTTGGTGGAAAATTAAAAGTAAAAAAAATGTTTTAAGTCGTCATGTGACATCAAATGAAAGGGGTACTTATAAGAAATACAAATATGTTTACCTATAAGCAATTTTAATTATATTCCAAATTCGACAGAATATAAACGATATACTTATGAGCTTCCGTGATTTAAGACGTATGATATAATTAATTATGATTTAATTAATATGACATTATGTTTAATTGAATTACTAGTGAGTAACTTTTAATTTATATTTCTAACATTTTGAAAACGAATTATTTACTAAACGTTTCGTCTCTCTGTAGGATTTAGTTTCAAAAATGTTCAAAACGAAAACCTATTTTTTTGTATTTTTATTGAAAAAATTAATGAACTTATTCTTCATTGTTGTATTACATAGTTTGCTTTGAGCTATAATAAATTGTATGTAAAATATGTTGTCTGTAGTTTTTATTAAAATATTTGACAAATTAAATCCATTTTTTTAGAATTTTATTTGTTTTTCATTTCATTAGAATTTTATAAAGGGGAGGCCTAGGTACTCTACCTACATTATTTTTATTTTGGTGTCTATCCAAATAATATGAAAATATGCATGAGATAACTGGATTCTGCGTCCCTGATGATTGCTGTCGAGCACCGCAGCGATGAAACCAAATGAACCAACTTAATTAAAAATTGCAGTTTACGTAGGTAAGTATGTCTTGGGGTGACCAAGGTGCCATCCGTACCAATGTCCGGCCCGAGAATGTCCAAGCAAACTGCTGGGTCGGGCAAAACAGTACACGGATTTGCCCGCACATTCCAGGGTTCCTGGGCATTCCTTAGGTAGCCCGTCGTTTTTGAAAAGATGTCGCGTTCCTAAAATCCACTGTAGGTATTCACAACTCAACAGTAGCAACATTTTCTAAATACTTTCTTACAAACATATAAAGAGAGACTGCGAACTTTGTGAGTTTGTGTGTATGTGGAGGGTAATATCTAAAACTACTTTATATATTTCACTAATAGGAATATCATTTTCCCTGAAAATTTAATTTTTTTCGAAAATATCCACGGGCGAAGCCGGGGCGGAAAGCTAGTGTTTTATATTTTACAAGTTTTTATCTACTCTTATAACGTTAAATCTCTATTACAAAATCGAATTATACTTCATAATGATATGTTTTACATACACGCGTCTCTAATATGTCAAACTTCGATACTATAATTGTATTATATTACCGAAGTTTTCATACAAAAACGATATCTTAATGTTTTGTTTTTTTTTAAATGCAGAAAAAGCAAAGGATATGTGTTATGCAGCCACATTAAACTCTATGAAAATATCGACTCTCCCATGTAGGAGTCACTTGACAGTTAACGAGCATGCGTAGTAGGTAGGTAACCGCGTTTCCCGCCAATTTGTCGATTAAGAAAAATATCTGGGTTCAATTTACTTTGTACTATTGCATGGGATTAGATAAAGTTGTGTATGAACGGGCACATAACTTGGAATTGAAACACTCGTGGATGCTATTAAAAAATTCCACTTGTGTTTTAATTACCCCTATTATGATCCCGTATCATAAACTACTGTTATAGTATCATAGGGATCAAATTCAGTACCATAAAGTCAGTGACCGCAATATGTAGTACCTACTTTTATTTTCATTTTGCTCCTGTATCAACAATCAGTATTCATGCTGTGGATTGGATGTGCATAATCAGGGACCTCGCGTCCTTACGGTAGCTGAATACTAATATACATAGCGTTGCCGACTGTGATAACCTTTTTACTTAAAATCCTTACTGGAAAAGCCGCGCTTTTGTATTCATATTCTACTGGCTTTCCGTCTCGACTGCGGAAAACCGTTGAAATTTTTGATTAAATGACGTTTCTGGTTACTGTAGGTACATCTGTTCTCACGAAATAGAATTGACATTTGTCTTGACACTTTGAATCTCGGAGGAATTATAAGTATGAAGAAGGATTCCACATCCGGTCATGGCGGCGAACGCTTGCGTTTTCGTCATGGCGTGATGTGGAATCCAGTTTAATCCTGTCCGTGCTGTCATGGTTGTGATTAGTTGACGACTAATAAGACATATCGCGGTCGGCGGGATACCGATTATAAACCTATAATACTTGACATTGGCAAATCACCGATAAACATTGGTGGAGCCATAATAAAAGAAGAAAAAGAAGAAGACAGTCGGCCATCTTACTACTGTCAAAAATATGGCAACTTCATTATTAATAGTCATAGTTTGAAAACGCAATAGCAAAGATTTTTTTTATTCACATAATATTTATTTATATATTTTATTTATTTCTAAAGATAAAACAGACTTAATACAATTATAAAATCTAAAACTAAATTATAAATAAAAAAATTGCCCCAGGCTGGCTGCGTTTCCTCGTTGAATTGCAAGGCTTATGTGTTGTGCGAAGTACATACCAGCCTTTTGGTCATTTGTAGATTTGATTAGGCGTTTTGAAATTTCTTTACAAATTGAATGAGCGCTTGTTTTAAAAACTACCTAACCTAAACTAAAAACCTAAATAATAAAATGTAATAAGTATCAACAATTTGAGTTGAAAATGTTTTATTAAATAAACTCATTTTTCTAGCATTAATTGAGATTTGCCATGTTTTTGACAGATATAAGATGGCCTACAGCCAAGGACCCTTAAGCCGGCAAAGTGGAGGTGACAAACATAAGACTATAATATGAACTCTTGTTTTTTGATTGTCACCTCCGTTACCATTCCCATAGCCACTTTCCACCAATAGGCTAGTTACATGTCGTGTTATATATCCTTCACAGTCGGTCCTTCATTACTGAGGATCGTGACTTCGACACATCAGCTTCTCCTTAATTATATTCCTCCATCGGCTGCGGTCCTCTCGGCCTGATGAAGGGCTGTGGTAATAGAGGTGAGGTGTCCAGGTTTTCGGACACTTGATCGGACCATCGTTTGGGGCTTGGTCCTCAAGGTATCTTTCCCTCCACCCTGCCCATCACCACAAGCTCTTCGTGTTGGCTGTAATACTGCAGAACTCGTCTCATGCACAGTGGAGAGCCCTTCTCTAATCATGTATTTAGTCAATAAATATGAAAGGGTTTTTTTTACCACGACATTTCTTGAAAGTTGGCAACGCTAAGCCCAACATATGTGTTCGTGCATGCCCTTTCACGGTACAGGAACAAATACTTTTCAATTACGTTTCCAACACAGTATTTCTGCGTAAACAAACTATGTATTTTTTAATAACTTGTCATTTTACATTTTTAACCAATTTTACATTTGCAAAACTAATAATCATATTTTTAAAACAGTTATATAAAACTTTAACAATAAAAAGACATCCAAAGTTTATTTACCAAATAAGACAAGTTTGAAAAAAGGGGGTAGGAGAACGCGGAATAAGATCTATACGACCCCAAATGTCATCCTCACCTGTTTGGTAACTTCTGCTAGACAACAAACTAGGCTCTGGCGACCGAGCAATGGCGGTATAAATGGTATGGATATATATAATGGAGCTAAAAAAACTGTCTGGAAGAGGCTACAGCAAGCCTGAAGACATAAATAGTCTTAAAATATCTGGTGCAGAAGGCAAGGGGAAACCACTGCACTATTCTTCCCAAGAAAGTTAACCATGGCGAGTCGTTTGTTAGACTGCGATTTCCGCTGCAGCTCCCGCTTTGATTATTACTGTTTCCCTGAAATGAGACGTGGCTAATGTGTCCTCGCACGTAGCATCCCATACATAAATATAATATTAAACAAGAGCCCCGTGTATAAAAGTTGTTCATAAAACAACAACTTTCCCGGGGCATGAGATATCCCAAAAAAATCGTGTGGAGTGCAGTCTAACTTTACATCTGAAATTTTTTGGCGCGACTTATAATTAAATATATTTTAATAGGACTGACTGCTTTACGTGCCCTCCGTAGCACATATGTTTCAAATGCAAAAGTGTAACCAACCGATATCCAACGAAGCCTGAGGTAGTTAGTATGCATAAAGTATCAGGTATTCAAATATTATATAGAAAACAATACATCGTTTAGTCCTATTGAACATTCATTACAGGACACATTGGTATAAGTAATGCATCCATCATAATAAAATACTAACTTTTACATATTATATATTTATCTATCATCACGCCTTTCATCCCAAGAGGGGTAGGCAGAGACAATCGAATGCCATTTGTTACGATACCTCTTTCGCTTCTTTTATACTCATCATACATGCTCAGCGATTGTGTGTACTTTTAATATTTCCAAAATATATAAAAAAAAATACATATATATATATATAGAGTACCTAATATATAACTCTTGCACCTGGATTTACGCGGTTTATATAAAAAAAAATAAAAATCTAAATTCCACGACACAAGAAGGAACGGAGAAATATTTTTTAATAAAATTGTAGTCGATATTAAAATGAACTTCACTTTTATCTTCACGCCGTTTCTTAATATAATCGATTAAATAACAAATTAAAACGATTGATAAAAATACTTGATAAGTACATACTTAGATAAATGTTTTATAATTAAAATTATTTTTATTTACCTAGTGAACTTTTAACTTGGATGCATCAATCTCAGAAGATACCTATTTTTTATTTTATTTTTTATTTATTTTTTATTATATACAAACTTATCTTCTGTTTATTTGGGGGGTAGGGGTAGGGGTAGGGGTAGGGGTAGGGGCCCCTAGGTAGTGGTAGTTGTTTTCCACGGACGAAGGAAAGTAAATAGCAGGCAAGCCAACGTTTGGGCAGGACCTAATACCTTATAGAAATGGCTACATACAACAATCCAACGATCATGTGTAAAAGAAATACTCCCCAACGCGTGTCGCTGGAAAGTTGTATATATGCCAATCTATTAAATATTTTCAATGGCGCGATACAGGTTTCAATGAGATAGTAACGGTGCGACATCTATCGACCGCCACAATGTGCCGCCACAACCTATATACCTACTAACAAAGTTTAAATATTGTAAAAAAAAAAGGCACAGGAAACCCCATGAGTAGCTCTCTAATCATGAATACGTAGTGATACTTACCTACTCATAAGTTGAAAACCTTCTCGAAATCACTGTCCTGCGGTAAAGTGCTATAATATTGTCACATTCCGAAAATTATAATTATCATAACATAATATCAAAGACAATATATAATTCTACGGGTGCCAAATAAACCTTAGCCGATGATAGTTTTCGCAGGCCTACTCGTATGGCTAATTTAGAGTTCATAATATAAACATAACATTTATTAAAAAAACTTAAAGGTCAATGAGTTAATTAAAACGCGTCAAAAAATATTATGCAATTTACACAAACGCCATTGAGTAATGTTATGTAAACATCACAACAATAATTATTTTAATCTTTACAAAAACAGATAACAATTTAAAAATTTAAGTTTTGACAGTTACAACAATACAAATACTTGATTGAGGTATTTATTTTTTATACGTGATATACAAATTATGGAATAATGTTGGAAAAACTAAAGTAAACTTTTATTATGTCAGGTCCATGTACCAATTGGTTTTATAATTAAAAACTTATGTAAATAATCGGACAAACCACATTAATTAGAGGCTTTTCCATCTAATATACCTCAACAGAGTGCGCTAGGTATAGCCACACAAATTCTATTGGCTAAAAGAGAATACTTGGTCTTCCGCTGGGTATCCTGGCTACATAACCGTGCGGACTATAAAGTCAGTTCTTTCAAAATTTCTAAAAATTCTAATGAACCAATTTCTATGAGTTAAAATGGGACCAATCCGGGAGAATTATATCTGTCGATTTAAAAAGAAATAATTAAAATCGGTTCACAACTGGCGGAGTAATCGATGCTTACATACATAAAAAAAGTCGGTTAAAAATACATAAATACGACACGAGTTACGCTTTGTAACACAAAACATCAACCGATCAGTGTTATTGTATGAGTTTTGAATGTTGATGCCACCAATTTTATACAAATTCATTTGATTATATTATTAAGATTTATGCCACTTGCGATTTTCGACATAATATTTATTACCTTGCCATACCAATTGGGATGTTGTCACGCCATATACGATGAAGAATAAAATTTGGTGAGGACTGTTTTAGTGTCCCATCAACTTTTCAGTTTAATAAATTTAAATATGTATCTACTTTTAGTATCTAATCTCAAATAATTACAGTTTTATTATTTACTCTTTCTTCTTGTTCTTCTTCCTGGCCTATTCCCATTTCATTTGGGGTCGCCTCTCCAAGTACTGCGCCACATCTCACAGTTGTGGATTATTACATGTTGCATTTATGATTTTCAGTTTTTTTGATGGGGTTTTTTTAATTCATTCTTTGATTTACCGTAAATTCAATGTAAAAATTTCGGTTTATATGTAGATATTAAAAAGCGACAGTACGCTCTCATGTGACATTTCCTATAACAAAATAATGTAGGAAAATATATGTAGAATAAAATGATCCTTAAAAAGTCTGCAGCAGTAATAAGCGTGTTTATTATTTACCTGTTGTACCTGTTAATTATTTAAAATTGCAGAATATATTCTTGTCTTTTATTTTTTTTTAAACTAAAAAAGAAAAAAAAACAATTCACGGGTTGCTATAAAGCTCCCGGGAACTGTTGCCCGCCCCAGGGTACCCAGCGGAAGACAAAGTATTCCTCACATAGCCGAAGAGTTTTTGAGGTTATAGCCAGCTCTTTTAATGGAAAAACCTCTCCGTACGGTTTGTCAGATAATGTACATAGATTTAAAACTATTGTGCTAAAAAACCGTTCCTTTCTTTCATGAAATCTCAACAGAACGTCTTCATCAGTAGTAGCTATGTCAAATCCTGTTAACGAACTATTAATAAGTTTATCGTACAACGGCTCTACCGATAAGCTGTTATCATTCTTCACTTTCGTGTCAAGTGCAATGCGATAATGGTAATTATTTTTTAACAAATATTATATCTTTCATTTTGTTTACCCCAATCATATTTTTATACATAACTTTACTATCTATTATACTAATATTAAAAATGAGAAAGTTTGTTTGTCCTTCATGTCAAACAGAGCAATGGGTAGACGTGATTTTTTTAAAGGTATGGTAGATCGGTGAGGCGCTCCACAGACTACTATATATGAGGCTCTCAACAAGTGTTCTACCCGTGAGAACTCGGGGCGTGTCGCTAGTACTTATAATTACAGTATTTGGACACGTGTCGCGGCGGGACAACGACTCCATAGAGCGCTTTGTCGTGCAGGGTAGGGTCGAGGGCACAAGAACACGCGGCAGATCACCCATGCGATGGACCGACCAGATTAAGTCTGCGGTGGGTGGCCCATTGCATGAGTGTACACGTGTCACAGCCGACAGAGAGAGTTGGCGCCGCATCGTGGGACGAATCACGGCAGCCCGGAATCTTGCTGCAACATGAAGACCACGACCGCTCTGTCAAGAGTGAACCGACTGTTAATACATAAAAAAACTTAGAAAATCTTAGTAATATATTTTTAATTAATCATAACCAAATTGAATGTCAACAATAAAAAAAACTAGACAGCTTATAGTCAAACTGTTCCTTGACAGAAAATAAAAAGAAACTTCTTATATGGCCAAAGAGGTGCGAACATGCCGGCCCCCTTGAAGGTCTTGACTTCAACAAATTGGAAGAGGACAAATCTTGGTAACAGGACGCCTGCATGACCCGGACCCAGTGAAAATCTCCACTACTCTGACGACACCATCTCGGCCCGGATGTACGGCAGTTATTCGTCCCATTTTCCACTTCAATGGTGGGAGAAAGTCCTCCTTGATTACGACCAGAGTCCCAATTTCTATAGAAGGAATTCTTCGATTCCATTTCGCTCTCTGTTGCAGTTGTGATAAGTATTCGATACTCCAGCGACGCCAAAAGTGCTGCCGTAACTGTTCTATCCGTTGATATCTTTGTACAGCGTTACCAGCAGGGAAAGTAGGCTCCGGCAGTGCGGTCAGTGGGCGACCAATAAGAAAGTGACCCGAAGTGAGAGGTGACAAATCTATTGCGGATGATGATAATGGTGTTAAAGGACGCGAATTTAGAATAGCTTCTATTTGACATAATGTAGTGTTTAACTCTTCATACGTGAGATGAGCTAAACCAAGAACGCGCTTTAGGTGATTTTTGGTAGACTTAACGCCTGCTTCCCATAGACCGCCGAAATTGGGAGCGTAGGGAGGCGTAAAATGAAACTGGATGCCGTCATTCGAAAAGGTATCTTGTAATTTAGCCTTGATTTCATTCCAACCACCAACAAAATTAGACCCATTATCACAATAAATGTGAGAAGGCATTCCACGACGAGCAATAAATCGTTTGAGCGTTAGTATAAATGTAGCACTCGTCATATCCGTAGCTAATTCTAGATGAATTGCCTTAGTAGCAAAGCTGACAAAAACGCATATGTAAGCCTTGACATATTTGGCGCCACGACCTTTCTTGCTACTAACCATGATTGGACCAGCGTAGTCAACTCCAGTTACGTTGAAAGGAACTGATTCTTCAACTCTAGTAGCCGGTAAATCTCCCATGATGGGATAATTCACACGAGCAGCTAGCCTCATGCACGTGATACATTTGTGAACTATAGATCTGGCAAAATCCCTACCCCCGATTGGCCAATACCTTTGGCGTACGTTAGCTAATAATAATTGAGGACCTGCATGCATTGATCTGATATGCTGATCTTCAAAAACCTTCGTAGTTAAGATGTCACGTTTTGGTAATATTATAGGGTGCTTGACATCAAAGCTTGCGTTAGATTGCGACAATCTACCACGTACACGAACGAGTCCCATAGGACATAGGAAAGGTTGCAACTTAGCAAAAGAACTGCTTCGTGGAAATTCCTTGTTTGACTTTATCATCTCAATCTCGCTTGCAAAATGTCTAGCTTGTACATTCTTCAGTATGATAATCAAAGCTTTGTCCAGTTCATCACATGATAGTGGTTCCTTGATTCGATGTCCTGGTATATGAACCTTAGTATTGCCGATGAAACGCAAGCTGTATGCCAACACTCGCTTCATTTTAGTCAATGAAGAGCATCGATTGAGTATTGTTTCAATTATATCATCTTGAGGCTTCGTAACAATATTCGAAATCACTCGTTGTTCGGGTAGCTCAACGGGATTGATAAAATCATGGGTAGGCCACAACCGTTCCTCCATCTTTAGAAACGAGGGTCCGTGCCACCATAGCTTGTGATTTTTAATGGCATCAGCTTTGATTCCTCGCGAGAGGATATCGGCTGGGTTCGCATCACTTGCAACATATCGCCATGTGTACGGAGCAGTAGCTTCTTGAATCTTTGATACTCGGTTTCGTACAAATGTCTTTAAGTTGTTTGGCTGGGTTCCTAACCAACCCAAAACAATAGAAGAATCACACCAAAATACGAATTTATCAATTTTAAGCCTTAATGATTGTTTGATCTTTTGACATAATCGAGACGCTACCAACGCACCACACAGTTCGAGTCGCGGCAACGTCGTAGACTTGAGTGGCACTACTTTGGCCTTTGCACATAGTAAATGAGAGTGGACTGTATCATTTGAATCGATAGATCTAGCGTATGCACAAGCGCCATACGCCAACTCGGATGCATCGCAAAAGATTTGAATTTCGACTTGCTGTGGTTGGTTCACTAGTACATGTCTGGGAATATCCATGGCATTGAGGTGGTGTAGTGTCTCAACGATTTCGTTCCAGTCACTTACTGTTTGATTTGGAACTTCGGTGTCCCAATCCAGTTTCTGAAGCCATAATCGTTGCAGTAAAACCTTGGTTTGTATGACCGTAGGTGACACTAAACCCAATGGATCAAAGATCTGTGAGATCGTTGCCAAAATCGTTCGTTTTGTAACAGGTTTTACATTTGCAGAAAGCGATATATTGTAATTGAGAGTATCAGCTTCACTGTTCCACAACAAACCCAACGTCTTGGACTCAAAAGACTCGTTGAAGGTGTATTGACAGTTAGCTGCCACATCGGACAAATTTGCGAGAACTGTCACATTGTTTGATCTCCACTTTCTGAGTTCATAACATCCTGATAGTAGTTGAGCGTTGACTTCAGTACAGATTCTAGTTGCTTCTTCTATGGTATCTGCTCCAGAAAGCAAATCATCGACGTAAAAGTCATGCTCAATTACTGTACCAATCGAGCGGTCATTGCAGTCATCGGCAAGTTGCTTTAAACATCTGACAGCTAAGTACGGAGCTGAAGCAGTCTCATAGGTAACAGTGTTCAATTGAAACACCGTATAAGGCTCGTGCTTGTTCTCCCGCCATATGATTTGTTGTAGCGGCCTTTGTTCATGACGCACAAGAACCTGTCTATACATCTTGGCAATATCGGCAGAGATAACTATTGCATGTTGTCTAAATCTCAGCAAGATTGCGAGGATGTCATCTTGCACAACAGGTCCGACTAATTGGATATCATTGAAAGATAGCCCGCTGGATGTTTTGGCAGAAGCGTCAAAGACGACTCTCAGCTTTGTTGTCAAGCTGTCTTCTCGGATTACTGCGTGATGTGGTAGGTAAAACTGCTTGACAGTGTCATCAGGTGTAATCTTTGACATATGGCCCATGCTCTCGTATTCGTGGATGAATTCCTTGTAAGCATCGAAAAGCTTGGGATTTGCGTGAAGTTTTCGTTCGAGTAACAAGAACCTTCTTTCAGCCATTGAGAAAGAATCCCCAAGTGCCCGTGCCTCTTGTTTTAATGGCACTTGTACAAGAAATCTTCCGTCTGAAAGGCGTTCTGTGGTATCTTGAAATATCTTCTCGCAATCATGCTCCTCTTCGGACCAGGGTTTAACTTCAGTCACTTCTTCAAGTTCCCAAAATTTTGCAAGTTGATCTTGAACTTCCAATATAGAGGCAATATGGCATCTTATCTTAGGAGCTGCAGGAACACTTCCTGAAATCACCCATCCTAACTTCGTCTCTTGAAGAGTGGGTTGATCCTTGCCAATGTAGATACGCTTCGTTTGGATCAAGTTCCAGAAAATTTCAGCTCCTAGTAGTAAGTCGATGTCCCCTGGCGTTGCAAAATCGGGATCGGCTAGGTTGACAGTATACGGAATTTGTATTTCCTGTATGTTCATCTGGTACACAGGGAGGGGTTCTGTTATGTTAGAAATGACATAACACTCAATTGTCGCTTCAAATGTCCCATAAATAGACTCTAGATGCAAAGCACACATGTTGGCAATTGATGATGGTCGATTATTCAACCCGGTGACTGTTGTATTGACAGCTGTCATCTTTGGCTGTAGTATCTTCGCAAGCTTTTCGGTGACGAAACATGAGGTGCTGCCACAGTCCAATAAAGCGCGAACAACATGCGCATTACCTTCGTTGTCAAATAATTTGACGCATGCTGTAGATAGGAGCACCTGGTGTGACGTTCTGGCAGTAGTTGTTATGATCTTTGAATCGGTCATGGTCTCCTGCTTCTGCGGCGTCTCATCGTCCTTGGAATGTAGCAATGAGTTGTGTCTCTTGCCACATACTCGACAGCTTGAATGCTTGCAGTTGTAGATAGTATGGCCAACTCGAAGACAGTTGTGACAAGCTTTCACCTTGTTGACGATTTCTTTTCGTTTAGATATAGCTTCTTTGAGGAAGTCGACGCAATGATATATTGTGTGGTCTCCATTGCATACCACACATTTCCACTTCGACTGCGAGTTACTGACAGTTGCTAATCCTCGGTTCACATAAGGTCTTGATGAAGTAGACGGCTTTAGCTTGTTGTGCCCTTCCAAACTCTCGAGAAGATCTGCTCGGTTCTTTAAGAATGTGTCGAGCGCAGCATAGTCCATTTTATCGCTGGAGCCTCTAAAGGTTTCCCATTCCTTTAAGGTGCATGGGTCCAGCTTGGTGGTCACTATGTGAACGAGGAGTGTATCCCATCCTTCAGTCGCCTCTCCCAATGCATTAAGAGAGCGAAGGTTCTTGTTGAACATGTCTATAAACTCGCGTAAATCCTTTAATGTCTCGCGTGGTTGCTTGGCGTCAAACAGCGATTTGACAAAAGTGTTAATTAACAGCCTATTGTTGTCAAAACGATCGATAAGCATATCCCATGCAATAAGGTAGTTGCTTGTTGTGAGCTCAAGTGAGCTTATTAAATTTAACGCACCACTTTCCAAACTGGCTCGTAAATAATGAAATTTACTTATAGCATCTAGCGACTCATTGTTGTGCACCAAAGAGCAGAATGTATCTCTAAAGTGTAGCCAGTTTTGAAATGTTCCGTCAAATTTTGGAAGAAATATCGTCGGAAGACGAATTTGATACGGCCTACCATTAGAAGAACCGCCATGATGAACCTCAGAGCCCCCATTGTCTCCCTGATTGCATTTCATCATAGACTGGAACTGACTACCCTGGCTACTGTCGAGGGAGCCTGACCGTGCACGCCTAGTACGCGTTAATAAATCCCTAGCTTCGACCATTGCATTTAGATAAGTGGTTTCGAAAACTTCTCGTTCGATATATTGCTCGTCGGGATCCTCGCACACACATTCGATTTCTAATTGAACTTCATCAAACTCTAATGACAATGATTCCATTTTGGCAACCCTAAGCTCCAATTCCTGACACTCTGGGTCTGGCAATAAAGTTTCCGAAGGATATTTCGAAACATGTTTCTTAAAAATTGTGAGTCGCGCTTTAATAGAACCACGCTTTCGTATTAATTTAGCATATTCGTCATTGTTCTCCATTTTTAAGTTTGAATTTGACATTTGTTATTAAAACTCAAAACAAAAGTGACATTCGAAAATTCAATTTCAAATTTAAATTTACACAATTTTGAAATTTGCCAAATTAGAGAATAATGTTTAAATCGAACAAATTAGAAAATAACAAATATTGTTTTTTGAAATTGAAATCGTGTAATGCAGATGGAATGATATGGAATGGACTCACTTTCTTTCAGCCGTAGACCAACCCCACTGCCAAAACTTCCTCGACCAGCTGGCAGCTCATGCACCAGCAAACAATTGATGGTCCAAGAATTTTCGGTCAAATTTGTATTGATTTGGGTGTATACTTGTATAGGCCGAAGATGGGTACTCTGTCGAATGATAAATTGACGATTAGAAATTGCGATTTGCCGTTGCGATTTCCTTTACGTAGCGCCTGCACCGCAGCCAGTAGACACTGCTTGCACGTCGTCTCCCTTGTTGTTGACGCGGCAGTGAAACCGTGATGCCCGTAGCGTAGACTTTGTATGGAGATACGTAAGGAGTTATTTGCGTAGATTTTCGATTCGCATTTGAAATATTACTTAACTTTGTTAGTTATCCATAGTCGCTTGTATCCCGGTCGTAATGACCAAAAATATCATGTTAATACATAAAAAAACTTAGAAAATCTTAGTAATATATTTTTAATTAATCATAACCAAATTGAATGTCAACAATAAAAAAAACTAGACAGCTTATAGTCAAACTGTTCCTTGACAGAAAATAAAAAGAAACTTCTTATATGGCCAAAGAGGTGCGAACACCGACAAGTAAGAAAGAAAACAGTACTAGACTTGAAATGGTAATGAAAATGCGTTCAATTATTATATAAACATGTTTTTAATTTTGTTTGCCTGGATTTAGACTCCAAAACAACTAAATTAATTTTGATGAAACTTGAACCCGTAAAAAGTTGGAGCGTATTAAAATAAATATACCTAAGTACCTAACTAACAAATGACCAATGCGTCGGTGGCCGAGTAGTTAAGACGTC
Organism: Nemapogon koenigi; assembly: GCA_963924495.1. Taxonomy (NCBI): domain Eukaryota; kingdom Metazoa; phylum Arthropoda; class Insecta; order Lepidoptera; family Tineidae; genus Nemapogon; species Nemapogon koenigi. Next base: position 9,163,418 of record OZ004643.1, read on the forward strand.
TTCAAGTACTAACTAGGCTAACCACGGAACGATCTCGGCCATGTACCAGTGGGTTTTTCATAATTAAAAACTTATGTAGGTACATAATATATATAATCCTAAAAACCACACATAGAGGCTTTTCCATCTAAATATATACCTGGCCACTCGTTAGGCATAGCCTCACAAATCCCGTGGGCTAAAAGAGGAATGTGTTCCGTTGTGTACATAAACAAGGTTTTAGGAGCCGTAAGGCAACCCGTTAAAAAACTAACAAATAATGCACGTTTAGGCACAGAATATATAACACCTAATAGCTTTATAAAATAGTTTCTAAATAAGTACTAGTATTTTTTATTTTTATTTTTTTTCTTTATTATTATATTATTATTTATTTTATCTTCACGGGTTGCCTTACAGCTCCCGAAACCGTTTCCGACCCCAGGGTACCCAGTGGAAGACAAAGTCTTCCTCATTTAGCCACTGATTTTTTTGAGGCTATACCTAACGGTGGCCATTTCTGTTGAGGTACTCGTATATAGATGGAAAAGCCTCTTCGTACGGTTTGTCGTATAATGTACATAGATTTTCATTATAAAAAACCCATTGGTACATGGTCGGATGTAGGAATCGAATCTGCGACTTTTCAGTTGCGAGCCGACGTCTTATCCACTCGACCACCGACGCCCCTACTCCTAGTATTGCTAATTAATTACTCTTAATATCAAATTGCACAATGCGATGGCGACAGCAGCAACAATTTTGCTGAAATCGTATTGTGTTTGATGATCAACAATGGATCAACCACTCGATTTACTTCGATTACTTCAATGGTACATACGTATATCGCGTAATTTAGAATAAGTATACAGTTTATAAAGATCACCTACATACAATTTGTACGAGAGATCAGACAGAGCAAATTTATTAGAGAAATACAGAAGGTCAAATGTTTAATGCATGACTATTGGCTTATGTCGATCTGGTTTACGGGACTTTCTTTAACCTATACAGTGACCGCGACTTAAAATAATGAAGCAATAAACTTTATTCTTTAAATAAACCTCAGAATACAGAATAAACCAGAATCCGCACATATTATAAAGTACACATTTACGGCCTTATTCATAAACGTTTATTAGCAACGTTTTTGTTAAAATGTGTTTTGTTTCTTTCTATTATTAGTAAAGACAGGTTTGTTAGAGAGTGATTGTGTTGTGGTATCTATCGTTTTTTTACGATCCTGACATACCTCTTTCACTTCTTTTATATTCCTTATACCTTTCATACATACACCGATTGCGTGTACTCTTAATATTTCCATGGATCGATTTCTATGTTCAATAAAAGTTCACCTAGGTCGTCCTCTGCCAGCATTTCCTTCCACTTCAGCCATATAAACCTTATTAGTCAACCTTTCATCCTTGATTCTTTCAACTTGTCCACAAACCAGCGTAAACTACTTTTCTTCATTTTAGACACTTGTTGTCTTGTTGTATTTTATTGTTAAAAAAGAAAAATTAATAAGAAAATGGAATAGGTGTTATTTTTTATTAATATTATCCTATATCTCTTAATAGTAAGAAATTATACCAAAATTGATAAATCGTGGGCGAGAAGTATGACGCGTGCAGAAAAACGCGTATATTTTGGACACATTATGACACTTATACTATTTATTCAGTGCGTATTTTGGTTTGTTCTGTATTCTGTGATAAAAATAGAATTTAAAAAAATATGAAAAAATATGAATTAAAAGAAAAGTTTTCCTATAAAGTTCTCTATATAATTAGATTTTTTTAATGAATTGGGCACACAATTTTTTTTCTGTAAATAAATAAACGTGATGAACACCACCAAAATAAAAATATAAAAACTTCAACACACTAAAATCCCTTTTTTTTTTTTAAATTACCAATTATATTTAGAACAATGAAAAAGCGCCTGTTGACTTCTGTGCAAGAATTGTAAGACGATTTCAAGCAGATTTTTAAATGAGACTAGGACCTAGGAATACTAGCCGCTTCTTGTTTAAAATTTACGTAAAAAAATAATTTTGTTGTTTCATCAACGAATAATTAATATACATCTCCCTTGTCCTAAAAATGCATACTTCTAACCGAGACCGGCGATCCACGCATAGCGCTGGAAAAAAAGGGTAACGCGCTATGAGTTCTAGGCACTATGGCAGCGGATTCGGACTCTCTGGAAGAAATTTTTAATTTGTAGTTTTGAGATTTTTTTAATTATTAAGTTATATTAATAATGAATTTAGGTGTCATTTATCATAAACTATTCAGTTTTTCCCGAATTTTCCAATTTTCTGGTCAAGTTTTCCAATTTTTCTTTCCCTGAAAAGCTTATTCAGAGTAATACGAACATTTAAAAAAATAGTCAATTCGACACAGTGGTACCTACTCAAGTGATGCGCTTACCAACGAACAGCATTTAATTTTTATTTATATATAGATTATCCGAAACGGTTTGTCATTTTCCAAAAATACTGTGACTCTACTTATGGGAATTGTATATTCGTGATATAATTAATTTCCATTAGTAATATTAAATTTAACTACAATGTAACCGATGTTGCCATTATCACCTTAGTTCACTGGTTACTAACTCAATCGTTTGGATGAGATAATTCCGTAATGATACCTAAAAGTAAAAACTATAAAGGTATGATTTTTATATTTTTAAATCAAAGATTAAAGTTATTTAAAAAAACTAATTTGAATATATTTATGATTTCTATACAGTAGTCTTTCTATTATAAATTATCATAGTTTTGCCGACAGACGACAAACTGACGTCATAATTTAGGTATTACTATTAAATTACTCAGTTTATTAAAAAGGTTAATCTTTGAAATCAAAATTTACATACCGAATAAAAAATATTTATAAAAGTTTTACAAATAAACGCGGGATGAAATTTCTATTTGTTCTCACTCTCTCTTTCTTCCCTTCTAGGACCTATATTATTATTTTTATCTAAAGGGGGTCTACATGGTTGGACAACGCCGTTGGCTGTTGATATTGTCCAACCATGTAGAACCCCTTTTATTCAAAAGCAAACTTTAAATAGTAACCTATATCTATATTTTTAGGGTTCCGTAGTCAAACGTTTTCGTTATATATATATATATTTTTATTAGAAAATTTCTTTTAAGAAAGAATTTTCCCGGGATAAAAAGTAACATGTCAGGCCCTCCAACTATCTCTGTGTAAAAATCCATTGCCCTGTTTTGATATGAAAGAAGAACCCACACACGCACACCTTCACGGTCTTTATGCCTCGCGGTGTGGCTAGAGACACCAGTAACAGTATCCACTTTACGACAATTGTCCATATTGAACAAAAAAAAAATCTCTTACATCAATTAAAACTTATATATTGACACTTAAAAGTATTTACTAGGTGAGAGTTGGTGCCTGTAGTAAGACAAAAAGCCTGTATCTCAGGCCACCAGGCTCCCTCTCCGGGCTGCTTTTTTTTTTAAACAGAACAGGTGGTAAGCCTGTTGCTGCACTTAATGGACCTAGATGTGTCACTTCTTTAACAGACTTAAATATCTGTTATTTTTAGAAGAAGTCCCTAGTGAAACTTTGCGAAGCACAAGAAAATTGGTACTTAATATTTTGACACGATTGGGAATTGAACCCGGAAACTCCCGGTTTCAAGTCAACGCTTTACCAACTTTATAGGCTATCGACTCCTTGAAAGAAGAACAAACAAACAACACACATTCTAACATATCCATATATTTTTTTTTTTAATATTTATTATATATTTATCAAATATACACATAAACCAGGTCCGCGTGGAACAGTGATGATTCGTTGAGCGAGGAAGGAGTCAGCCCTCTTGTCACCAGAAGAGATGATCCGTCTAGAGGATATATATTTATAATATTAGTTAGAATTAAGATTAATATCCTGGAATATATGATACACTCTGCTATATAAAACTTCCAAATGTTATCGACCCCCTTCGTTGAATAAACCACATTTAATATTCAAGGTAAACATTATCACAAAGCATCTAGTATATTACTTGTTGCACTGCAAAGGCAACAAAGAAAACTATTTAAAATAAATAACCATATAAAACAGAATTTTCAATTTGCAACCACTGAAAAGAAAAACCCAAGATTAGTTTTCAGTATTAAATTTTCTTTTGCTGATATGTTATTATTTCAATATTTTCTGAGAATTATTGTTCATACATTTCACACACCATCACGGCTTAATACCTTGCGGTGTATATCCAGTATCCACTTTTTGCCATATTAAACAGAGCGGATGGCACTAGTCTGCACTTAATGAAGATAGATGTGTCACTTCTTTAGCAGATGTAAGTATGTATCTGTTATTTTTAGAAGGGCGGACGCCGACTTTACTTGACCTCCCAAGGACGAGGCATTTTTGGCACGGGTAAGTATGCTATCACTTCCTAAATAGAATTTTCTTTGCTCTTTTAAAAAGGAACCCTTATTAAGATCACTTTGTTGTCCATATGTCTGTTTATCCATGTGGTTGAGTCTTGACAGAAATAATTAAAAGCACTTTTGATGTGAAACACATCTATTGGTGCGTCTTGGGGGTAAGACCGACTCATGTCGTGACGGAAAACTGCGTCATGCCCCCTCTCCGCCGCCGCTCTCTATCCCCGTGTGTGTACTGCATGCGCCTCTCTATTCTACTACAATATACTTGACGTGTGAATTTCGTTGTTTCACATCTGCAGGGCGTCCCGTGATGGCTACCTTTTTTAACCGATTTCAAAAAAGGAGGAGGTTCTCAATTCGTCGGAATCTTTTTTTGTTTATTTATTTATGTTCCCCGATTACTTGAAGACGCCTGGACCGATTTGGAAAAAATTTCTTAGTTTTTTTCTTCGTTGGGATCCTGGAGAAATCGAGAACTCTTCAAATTTTATAGGCACACTTGAAAAGATTTGGGTATTTTTTTTATAGTGACTTGAAAGCAAATGCTTTGGGAAAGCACACTTTTCAATGCATAATTTTTGAAGTCGATACACTTTTTTTAAAAGGCAATTATTTTATAAAGAAATTTGTTATTTCGCATTTTTTATTTAGGGAATGAACCAGGGTCCTCCGGCTTAAAGGTTTCTATAATAAAAACAGTACAAAATTAAAAACGAAACGACAAAAAGTCTGCTTTTGTTCGTGCGACTCTACAGTGAAGTTTTCAGTACTTCCGGACATCTTTCAGAAATACAAAGTTGAAAAGCGGGCGGCGGGAGTATACATACATACACATCGATGTCAAACGGCAGTCTATGGTAACAAGTCGATACGAATATACGTGTCGCTCGCTAATTTATTGTAAAACCAACTTTGTAAACGGGGAAAATCATTTGTGACTGTGAAATTAAGTTTATATAGATTCTGCAAAAGATTATCGTAAGGTATGTGCTGTTTATTACGAGAAGCGTTCGGAATGTTTTATTTTCATAGTAATTGTTTGTTTTTACAGCCCTTTAGGACATTATTTGCATGTTTGTATTATGTATGTGAAATTGAACTTAGGAATGTTTAACGGTTTCGAATATATGTGTGTTTGGGATGAAATATATGGTCTTATGTAAATTTAGGAAGTTGATCATGTAAACAAAACAGGTCGGAAAACTATCGCTTGTTTTTTCTTAATATGCAAAGAAAGACAAATAAACACACACTTCCGCATTTATAATAATTATTATTAGGTAGTTAATTAAGCTACAACCTGTATAGTTTTTTTTTATTTAAAAGAGGGACTCCATAATAGAGCATTATTCATTATTTAAAATCATTACTGACATGCAGTAGGCACAATTATTTCTGTATATTAATTTTAATTGAAATTTGCTTACATTTTTCTTTGAAAAAAACTATAACAAAAGTGTTTTATGAATTCAAAATTTATCTTTGAACTCCAAAACCTTTTCTCAGATCGCTGTCCAAAACTGGTAAAAGAAATATTCACTTCGTCCACCGTTATCCATGTGTGTTAGAAATATGTTGTAGCCAAAATTCGGAAAAACAAGGCACTCCCGATTCGGAAAAACAAGGCACGTCATGTCATGTACATTGGCACGCGTTCCGTCGTGACATGATGGGAAATCCAGTTTAATCCCGTCCGCGCTGTGATAGTTGTGATTAGTCTGTGAATAATAAGACATATTACATCTTAGCTACCGATTAATCGGCATATTGATACTATAACGTCTATAATACTTGCCATTGGCGGAATCATCAAAACCCTGATAGATCCATAACACAAAAAATAGAATAGATTAGAAAAGGCACTCCCAAATATATCACCTAGACGAATATCTTCCACTGGACACTCTGGGGCCGGTATCGCGCATCTGAGCCGAAAGGCACCCGTGAAATTATTTTAAAAATCAGCATCCTAATACTAACAAAAATCTTAAATGCAAAAGTGTGTTAGCAATTAGGGATCTACTAACTTAGTCGGCGACTAGTCGGTAAAGCCTACTATTAGGCGACTTTTATAGTCGGATTTACTGTATCTCTACTTTTTTTAAGTACTTGTTTAGAGAACAGTCGGCAAATAGTCGGTAATTTTGGGGCCAATTAGTCGTTAGTCCATAGTCGGTAGATCACTCACTAATAGAAATCGTTTTTTATTAACAACTTGTCAACGCTGGTAAAGAATATTGCTACGTTTATGGTTAAGTATGTGTTTATATAATACATGAACAAAATAGATAACAAGATATAATTAACTTAAAATAACAATAACAATTTATGTGACAGCATTATTATTATGTTTATTATCAACAACATCCGCCTAACGCCAGCCTTTCTTATTCCACTGTTGGGTACAGGCGTAAACATCAGGGAGAGACTGTGCAGAATAAGAAGCGTCGCGCGTCTAACAAGAAAACTAAGTGCCATTCAAAAATTTGGTCTAGTGAAAACTTCTTTGGTAGGGGTGAATTTTATGGATTCGCGAACAACATGCTCTTGGCACAAATGCCGACCATGGATTGCCCGGCCCGAGTATGCTCGACCCGAGAATGACCAAGTCTCCCGCTTTTATCCGATGATATTTACCCCGCATGAAGAGCGGCTCCACCCTGACAGATTCTACCCTGGTCTAAATTATTTTTAAATACTTGGCCAAGAAAGGACTGAATGCAAGATTGAGATTGATAGTTGATAGTTGAACAAGTGAATAAGTTTGTATCCTTGGGAAGCACGTTCACCAGAAATGGAAAGTTTGATGCAAATATTGAAAGGAAAGTGCAAAAATTAATGGTGCACAGATTATTAACAAAAATATCTGACTAAAATGCCCAAACTGGCCATTCATAATGTAGTTCAGGTCCCTACATTAATGTATGGAAGGGCAATCATGAAAGATGTGGAGTAAAAGAAATGTATTAACTGAGATAGAGATGCTTAGATGGTTTAGTCATATGGAAAGATTGGATAAGAGACCGAAAGGTATATATAGAACAGATGTGAGTGGATGAGTTGATTGAAATTAGTGAACTTTTTTTAATGGGGAAATAAAATGCATCTGAAAAGACGCATGCATCAGATTATTTATAATAAATTGTTATAATTGTATCTATTATCAGTATAATCTGTGACTTAATAGATATCACTTTTTTGGGAAGGCACCTACTTAATTTTGCTATCTAATGATTGATATAATATTTACAGATTATACATTGATTTTATAATCATAAACTTTCCGCCCGGGTTCGCCCTAAAATTAACTGATTGGTTGATGTTTCTTGTAACTGCTCCTTTGTGTTGTAGTGTGATCTTATATCTATTATCACGCCTTTTATCCTAAGAGGGGTACGCAGAAACAAATCATGGTATAACTTTCTACATGTTTACCTAGGTGGATAGATTATCTATATTAATATATAAATCTGAAGAGTGTGTATGTTTGAAGGCGCTAATCTCGGTCCCATTTGGAAAAATATTTTTTCGTTTTATAGCCCGTTTATTGAGAAATTCTATAGCAGGGGTGGGCAAACAGTTGATCGCAAGAGGATTTAAGGTCGATCGCGATTACATTCAAAAAATATAGAACTATAATATTTTAAATAGAACCTATTCCGCCATCGGCATACTAACGAACACTGTACCATGCTTCAACATCTAAATAAATAATTGTGTTTGCATAAATAATAAAAAAAACCTGTGCGTCGATCGTATGCCTCTCAATTTTTTCAATGTAGATCGCCGATAATATAAGCACATGTATAATTTTGCTCACCCCCGACCTATATAAACGGGCTATAAAACGTAAACGCTTTTATAGGTACTATTCAGTGCATGTGCGTATTCTGAGCTATACAAAAAAAAGCTTCACGGATTGCCTTACAGCTCCCGGGAACCGTTGCCGGCCCCAGGGTATGCAGACAAAGTCTACCACACTTAGCCGAAGATTTTTTGAGGCTATACCTAACGAGTGGCCAGCTCTGTTGAGGTATTGAGGCATGTAGGTGGAAAAGCCTCTTTGTACTATTTAATAATAATAATACGGTACGGATAATGTACATAGATTTTTTATTATAAAACCCCATTCCATGTGGGAATCGAACCCGCCACTTCTCAGTTGTGAGCCCACGTTTTACCCACTCGACCACCGACGACGAATATTTTAGTCTTTAAAAGATAAAGATTACAATAGACTTTTATAAACTTAATTTCTTATTGCGGAAAGATGGGTATCATAAGCTTGAAACGCAGAGTACTGGTACTTAATTAAAGCTAGTGCCTACTTAATTAACCATATGAAAAGAATCAGATGGGGGGGATAAAGGGGGAAGTTCCCCAGTTGTCCAATGACCATTAAATTGGATATCTTTTTTTCGAAGAAGTTACGTATTCCCAGAAACACGAGAATTTTCAAATAATGTAATGAATACTGCAGTGTTATACTTGAAACTAGGTTCCAGATTAAATCTTTACTAAAAAAAAGTACTAACCGGCACTTCTGAAAATTACCATCTATCATCACGCCTTTTATCCCAAGAGGGGTAGGCAGAGACAATCGAATGTAAGGTAAAAAGACCGTGAAGGTGTGTTGTTGAAAGAAAGACAAAAATACTAAGCACCAATTCGAGCTTCGGAAGTCACGTAATTGTCTGTTTAATATGGACAGACAAGTGGACACTATTATTGGTGTCTCTGGCCACACCGAAAAGTGTCGGATCCAAAATGTACATTTTGCAGTAATTCTGTTGGGGTCATAGACACCAAAAGTATGGCTTGCATACAGCGTTATTGAAGAACGTCCGTAAACACTTAACCATTAACATAATATCAATAAATCTCTCGTCGCTAGAACTTATATATAAACATTAGGTACATCAAACACAATTGTGTCTGATATTTTCATAATAATATAAATTAATATTTTATTTTGCAATATTTAAAAAAATATGTCATTTCATATGCATTTTGGCCAAAAAGCAACGACATCACAGACAATTACATCCAAGTCTCGGATTAAATAAAAAAAACCAGGGTGATTTTCGGTACAAATATCTCTATAACTACATAATTTTCATCAATGATAAAAATAACATGATACAGTAAATATATTAAATATTTTATGTTCTTGATAAAAAACTCAAAATAATTTCAACAAGTCTCGGAATCTTTTTCAATAACTATATAATACCATTTTCGTAAATTTATCTTTTCCATGCAAACTATGGTGCACTCTTAATGATCACATATTTTATCTCTGAATTACTTTTGTAATATACTATACTCTGTTCAACATAAGATGCGTGACAGGTAACAAAAATGAACGATTGGGATATTTAACAACATACCTATAGGTACCGGGACGGTTCTTGAGCGCTCGACGAAAAAGTGGGGGAATGTTTGCGCATATGTAATTCGAGTGCAATATAACTTGTAAATTTATTATAATTGATTTATTGGTGTTTGTTTTTACAATTGCTTTTTACTGCTGGTAAAATTAAAATTAATACCTCATACCGTCAAGCAGACCCAAAAATTGTGTTCTGCGCATCTAACGACCACCGCTCAAGAACCGTCCCGGTACCTATACTTAAATCTAAAGTTTTTTAAATTAAATCAAATCAAATGTTTTATTTGCTATAGGTCTTAAAATTATGGTGAGTATGACCATGTATTCAACCTTACTTACTTCAATTTATCATACCTATATTTAATTACTTAGATTGGTTTTGTAATAATAATAATCTGTGGCTGGTATTAACTTTAATTAACCACGGTTCAGTCCCGCCTATATATATCAATGGGTTTTTTATAATTAAAAACTTATGTACATAATACGCCAAACCACACTTAGAGGGTTTTCCATCTAAATTATCAACAGAACGGCCACTCTTTAGGTATAGCTTCACAATTATCACCGGCTAAAAGAGGAAGACTTGGTCTTCCACTGCATACGTTATAGATGCGATACAAGCGAAATCTGCATTATATTTGCGATAAAAGCGAAATTTGAAAATACCTTCGCACCTCTTTACATTAGGTTTTTGTGTGCGTGCTTGCAAATGTTGAAAATGTGCTAACTATTTCAACTGTGTGCAAGCTCACACACACAGAGATAGGCCTAATCCTGTGGATGTAATGCAAGTTTTAGTTGCATCAAAATCTTGCTACCCTGGTTTTGCAAAAGCAGCTATTCAATGCCTCAATTAATTTGCCCTGTCAACAGTGTTGATGGCCGAGAGGTATTTTAGTATCTACAACATTGTCGTAACTGATCGCAGGCAAAGGCTGAAAGAAGAAAATGTAGAAACTACAACAATGCTAGTCTTTAATTATGTTTTTAACCCTGTACCTATTATTTTTTTTGCGAAATTTTCTATTTTCAGTTTTTTTTAATGCGAAATCACGAACAGAGTGTATTAAGTTATCTTACAAAATAATGTTTTAAACCCCTAATTTAACTTTTGAAAAATTTATTTGTGTCTCTGGCCACACCGCAAGATATAAAAGCCGTTATGGTGTTTTGTGTTACACTTTAATACCTTTTAATAGAGATACCTCGTCTAATTATAGTTCATCACCAAAATTGGTATTTGATGGCGCTAGACATGCAACTCTAGTAATCGAATTAAACTTCGATCCGATGACCTAGAAACTGTCTTAAGGGACTTGCCACAGCTATTTACACAGTGTATACATTGGCATGATCAAAAACCGACCAAGTGCGTGCCGGCGAAGCGAAATTAATGGTTCCGTATTAAATTATTCGGAAAGCTACCAATTTAGGTAAACTACTGATTTTTTTCTTTGGTTATTTCTTCACGTGTTATCGGTCCCAGGGTACCCAGCGGAAGACCAAGTCTCTCTCTTTTAGCTGATGGTACTACTGATCCTACCTAAGTATTTTATTATAGACTAGCTTTGCGGATATTTTCGAATTTTAAAAACACGTTCTTTATTTTATTATTTATTGCTATAGAAGTCATAGAAATACACATTCTGTGAAAATTTCAAGAATCTACCTATTTCGGTTCAAAAGATACAGTCCTGCGATGTGACAGACGGACGGACGGATAGCGTAGCCTTAGTAATTGGGTTTCTGTTTTCACCCTTTGGGTACGGAACCCTAATAAAAAGGAACCTATTTACTTTACATCTACTCATCTGTTTGTTTGTTTAGTCTATCTAATTTATAAGCTTTATCTTTTAAACTATAATTTAACTAATTCGTTGGCTGAGAGATTTTAGTTTTAACTGGCTATTTAAAAATGTAAAGGCTGAATTAAGCAGACGAAGCCGCGGGCAAAGACTGTGTAAAACGTAATAATGCGTCAATCATTTTAGAATGACCGCTTCTAAAGCCGGGTGGCTGATTTACTGTGAGCTAAAATAAGATCTCTGTATTGTACGTTAATGTACGAGTGATTTTACTATTTGGTAATTTCTGTAATTTGCCTTTAGTGCTCGTAATTTTAGCATTATATTAGCGGTGTGACCCGGTTTATTATAGCATAAGCCTCTATCATTATATACATATACTAGCGAATATATAATAACTTATTAATATACACTCTTTTGTAGATCATTTTATTCTACACAATTCAATCCTACATCAATTTGTTATATCTATGACGGATTAGACAGTATACGCCATGAAAACTCGCTGGTGCTAACTTTTTTTCACGACTTGATTCACTTATGCTGTTAATACTCAGCTCCTAAACATGATATATTCGTGTTTAATACTCGTAAACCTTCCTGGTGAATCAAGCTATCAAATAGTGAAAATCTCAACAAAATCCGTTCATTATTTTTTACGTGAAAAGGTCACAGACAGACAGAAGCAGCGGACAACAGTTTTATAACTAGCTTTTCGTCCCCGGTTTCGCCCGTAGATATTTTCGAAAAATAATAATTATACCCTATAACACTCAGGGATAATGTAATTTCTATTCGAGAAAGAATTTTTAGAATCGGGTATCTATGGTTTTTAAAACCTATCGACACTAATGTTGATGGCATGTCGTTCTACATTGAAACCACCTCGAAACCACATCCCTAACTTTCGTGTCAAACAGAAAACCATAGTTAAACGGCCGATAACCGCATCGACTCTATAACCACAATAAAATCATAGATAGAGAATAGGGCCGCAGTAGTTTGATAGCTTTGTTCTGATGAGAATTGTATGTAAATGCCTTTATGAAAATAAAATAAATATGCGAACACTTTGGGTAAGGTTAACTCACAGTTTTGTCAAAGAAGGAGGAAGTTCTCAATTATTACTTGAAGACGCCTGGACCGATTTAGGTATTTTTTATTTTGTTTGAAACGGTATACTTCACAGTTCATCAGGTCAGGATCTGATGATGGGATCCTGGAGAAATCGAGAACTCTTAAAATTTTATTGACGTGTGTCTAATTGAAGCGATTTGGTTATTTTTTTATTTTGTTTGAAAGGGTATATACTTCACAGGTGGTCCCATGGTCATCAGGTCAGGATCTGATGATGGGACCCTGGAGAAATCGAGAACTCTTCAAATTTTATAGATGCACTTGAAGCGATTTGGGTATTTTTTTTATAGTGACTTTGCATTTGCTTTCGGAAAGCACACTTTTCAGTGCATAATTTTTGAAGTCGGTACCTACACCTTTTTTTAAAAGCCAAATTATTTACTTGTACGGTTCCACTTGATATTACAAGTTTAATTACTTACTTTCTTTACCTCTTTATAATATTAGTATAGATATGTAGTGATGATGATACTGTTGAAAGTTTTTCATCCAGGCAGCGTCTTTGGATTTTTTTGAAATATCACATATTTCCCGAATAAAAAGTATAGCCCATGTCACTCTGCAGCGGCCCTGCAATTAGGTAAAAAAACCACGTCGAATCTAACTTTTCTAGTCGAGTTTTATGAATATTTTTTAAATTTAAAACCTCTTGTAGCATCTCTCGATCATTTTATCCAGTTTAAGCTGCAATATCTTACGGCTTCATAAAGGTTAAAAAAATCAAATCGGTTCAGTAGTTTTCGAGATTACTTCTCTAACAAACAAACATTTTATATTAGTTAACTATAGCTATGACAATTTTATTGATGAGTAATCGCTAACTGTTACTGTGGTAATTAAATTAATAGGAAAAATGTATAGAGTAATAAAGAGGTAAGGTTAAAGTTGTAGAGGGTAATCTCTAGATCTACTGAACCGATTTTGAAAATTATTTTACCAATAGAAAGCTACAATATCCCTGAGTGCCATAGGCTATATCAATGACCTTTTATGGCTATATTTTATTTAAATTGCATAAATATGCCATCACCTTTTAAATTATGTGTTTTTATAAAATTTAAAATTATGTTAGTCAAAAAATCTATTAATTATTTTGCAACAAAACTCATACAGTGAAAGAAATCGATAGTCACGACAATTTTATTAGCACACCTATTGATAACGTACTCGATGCTTTCAGCTAATTTGACCCATATACTATTTTATGATACCTATAAGTAGTTAAAAATAAATTACATACTTAGGGGCTAGCACGATTTTCTTGTGTTATCATTTCGTCATTTAGCAATTGGTCATGGCGACATACGCACGCGTTTTCGTCGTGGCGTGATGTGGAATCCAGTTTAATCCTGTTCGCGCTGTGATGGTTGTGATTAATCAGTGATTAATAAGACATATCACGGTCGGCGGGATTATCTTAAATACCGATTTACCGGCTATATACACTATAAAGGCTATAATACTTGACATTGGCAAATCACCGATGAACATTGGTGGAGCCATAATAAAAAAGAAGAAGAAGAATTGTGAATTGTTTTTGTATGAGAATTTAGCAACACTATCCCACTGCTAAACATGGATTAATTCATTTTATTATTTACTATCTATCCGCCTTCGGCTTCGCCCGTGCTTTAAAATTTCTAAAACTCCTGGACTTGGTGAGAGCAACTTCAATATACAATACACATAATTATTATCATAGAGCTATATGACTACTATACCCCAATAAAAAAAATCGGCTCGTCTGTTCGTGTACACTGTACCGCGCGTAAGAAGTAAAAGTTCTTTGGCTTATTCTAATTGTCAAATCAAATTTTTTTTAAATTTTTTTTTTCTGTTTTTCAATTATGATCACTGAAGCCATTGTTGGGTTTACAAAAATTTAGGTTTGACACAGAAGAAAGAAATTAGTATATAAAATTACGAATTAAATTATACATTTAACATAATTAAATAATAAATAAATACGAATTTTACGAAAAAAAACCTTACGCGTAACTAATATTTTTCACTACAAAAAGCCAAAAAATGGTAATTACATTATGTAACTCTATAAAAGTGGCTAATAGAAGTTATTCTGAAAAACTTTTTGAGTGAATTGCAAGCCTGAAGTGTGAAAAATGACTACGTGTTCTCCAAATTAAAATAGAATTATAAAAGAAATCGAGCCTAGCTTTTTTTGTCCAACACATTTTGACAACAATTTTACAATTCCTTTGTTGTTGTGTTGTGTTGAACAACAAAAATAAACAATTATTGGTAGTAAAAATTTTGTACAACATTTTTGTGGCTCTTCAATGAAAACCGGTTAATAATACGAATATTTAATTAGTTTCCTTCTGTAGACTTTCCTATACACAATCCAATATCCATAATTACACAAGACGTAGTATGAGTGAGAAAAAAATACAAGTATGTCACGAGAAAGAAAGAGACTTGAAATATTTGTAACCGGTTAAATATTTATAAAAAGTTTTATATTATTTTTGCAAGTTGTTTCGATGCAAGGAAGAAATAATCATGTGATATTTTCATGGAATATACAATAATAATATATTTAATATTTGACTGTTTGACGACAGGCGAAAGGACACTGACGAAGCAGATGCCGTTTCATATAAGGTACAAAAATGGAACCGGCCATGTTCAAATCGATTTTTTATTATTATACCTTATGTAAATCCGACAAACCAACTGGCCACTCGTTAGGTATAGCCTCACAAATACAATCGGCTAAAAGAGGGAGACTTGGTATTCCGTTGAGTACAAATAACCCGTGATGTTATGTTTCATAGTATGTAAATTAATCATTATTTGTATTTGGGAAACCGCAGGATAAAAGCAACTACCACCATAAAAACATTTCCACATTTGGCTCGAAACAAAACTTGTTTAAAATCTACAGATTTTTTACCGTTTGACAAAGAAATCTATTGGTCTATCTTATATGGATCTTATTAAATGATGTCAAATAGTATCGTGTTATATTTACAAAACAGTTATCAATATTGTTTTAAGTGTTAAAAGAAACTTACGAATTTGTACCTAGTTTTTGTACCATACCCATAAATGGAGAAAAAATAGAGTCTGCGTTGGTATTTAATTTTACATCCAATTGAAGAAATTTTGATAAAAGTTTCAGCGATAAGATAAGTACATAGAGGAGTCGATAGCCAAATTTTTAGAGCGTTGACATGAACCTGGGATGGTTTTCAGTTCTCAATTGTGCCAAAAATGCTAAACACTTCTTTTATAATATATCTATGCTTTAATCGACTTCTCGTGTTTCGGAGGGCACTTTTTCTAAAAATAACAGATATTTAAGTCCGTTTAAGAAGTGACACATCTTGGTCCATGGTGCGGTGCCACCTGTTCTGTTTAATATGAACAATTGGCAAAAAGTGGACACTGTTACTGGTGTCTATAATGGCCACAACGCAATGTGTAAATGTCGTGTATATGTGTTTGTTGTAAGTACTACGGCCTTTATTCATAAACGTTTATTAGCAACGTTTTTGTTAAAATATGTTTTGTCACTCTCTAACAAACCTGTCTTCTAATAATAGAAAGAAACAAAACACATTTTAACAAAAACGTTGCTAATAAACGTTTATGAATAAGGCCGTAAGTATATAAGGATCAAGGGTAGTGGATTTGTGAGGTTATACCTAACGAGACATACATATTGAGGTATTTTAAAATTGAAAACCTCTTAATGTTAATCCTACTATATAATATAATAATGTGAATACTATTATATTTATAGTATTTTTTTTATTTTTCAACCAATATTTTATTAGTTGCGTTATTATTTGTCTCTCAGGGCACTTAAAAGGGAAAAATAAACCTAATTTGGCACCTACCGTCTTCAAATTCTACGACGAAATTTTCTTACTTTTCAGTAAAAATTTTTGAAGTCGGTACACTTTTCTTAAAGGTTTAGGTACAAAAAATTACAATTGTATTAACTAATTTCAAGTAGTTAATCAATTTTGAAGGAACGTTTAAATTTTCTCTTGAAGCGAATGAAGTGAATTTTCAGAGATGATCATGTATTAAATATCTAATCTCTATCTAAACATGTTAAATACATATATTTTCATAAGATACCCTATTGTCAACATTCACATGATGTTTACAATCTTTGTAAAACAGAACAATATTAAATAAATATTTTACAATGTTGTTTGCAGAAAACCTCATTATTTAAACTTTAAGACTACGCTTCATACCTTTCATACATGATCGGCGATTGTGTGTACTTATTTTTTTTATTTGTTCAATAAAAGTATACCTAGGTAAGGATCGACTTTACTAAATTTCATCCTTCATTCTTACAACGTCTCCAAACCAGCGTAAACCACTTTTCTTCATTTTAGTCACAATTTTATCTTTCTCTCCGCATTCTTCTCTAATGAATTAAATTAAACGATAAAAATTGAGATAAGTCTAATAATAGATAATATCTAAAATAGGAAATTCTATAGAGGAAATAAACGAGGATGAGATGTTTTTAAACGAAAAACTATTTCAAAGTAGTTTCAAAAATATGGAATAAGTAGATATATATTATTTGAATTCTTCGAGTAATAAAATTAATATGATTCTTTATCATTAAGACTATTTTAAAATGTTAATTAATGCAATCACAAATACTATACTATACTAATACTATCGGCTAAAAGAGAGAGACTTGATCTTCCGCTGGGTACCCTGGGATCGGAACACGGTTTCGGGAGCTGTAAAAGTAACCCGCGAAGAAAGAAAAAAAAAGAAAATTAATGCATATGTGCCAAACAAGTGAAACAAGTCGTCACATTGTCACAAAATTTCGTTAAGACACAAACAGACAGAGACGCGAACTATCTTATAAGGACATAAACTTTCTTAATCAGACACATTCGTAATCAAAAATCACTCAAATAGTTATTTCTGTAACATTTAGAGGAAAAAATAGGTTAAAAACTGTCAAAGAAGTTTTGGAGAAAATCCAAAACGTTCCTATTACCACATTCCTGAAACGAAAACACAATTAAATTATTCTAATAACTAGCTCTCCACCCCGGCTTCACCCGTGGCAAATTTTGGAATGTGATATAAAAATTGAGAAAAATTAAATGAAAAATGATGTTGTGACTAAAATGAAGAAAAGTAGTTTACGCTGGTTTGTACACGTTGAAAGAATGAAGAATGAGAGATTGACTAAAAAGGTTTTATAGCTGAAATGAAAGGAAATGCCGGCAGAGGACGACGACCTAGGTGTACTTTTATTGAACATATAAAAAATGTTTTGATCGATGAAAATATTAAAAGTTCACACAATCGCCGAGCATATAATGAAGGTTACCTATGATGAATATTAAAGAAGCGAAAGAGGTATATCAGGATCGTAACAAATGGCATTCGATTGTCTCTGCCTACCCCTCTTGGGATAAAAGGCGTGATGATAGGATAGATAGATCGAATGTCATTTGCTACGATTCTGATAAATATACCTCTCTGGTCTTCTTAATCAATACCACATTGCCCTGTTCAACGAAAGAAGATCAAAAACGCCCTCAGTTAGTACATATTTACTGTGGTTAGAGTTTCCTGTCACTTCAGCCAAGTAAGTTTTTGGTCAGCCATCAAGCCATGTATATCTCAGTATTTAAACAAGTGACCAGCTCTTTTTATTTGAAACTAAATTTTAACACTTTGTTTTTGGACTTATCCACTTTTCTTAAAAAACAAATAACAATATTTTTTTTAATTCGATCTAAATTGGATCTGGATTTAGGTAGGTATAGATCGAAGAAAATATCTGAGAAAAGTTGCCAATGCCCACATTTAGCGAGTTGCCCATAAACAGAAGCACGAAAAGTTGGTGCCGTAAGGATAGAAAACCGAGACCTCCGCTTTTAAAAAGCGCAACATATGGATTTAAAAAATAGAGAAGCCAAAGTAAATATTTAAATTCATCATGTTTTCTTTGTCAACATCACATGATAATTGTCATAGTTATCTTTATATGAGCCACATATAAGTTGGTAAATGGCGTCAACATTCAAAAGTTTTATTCGTTGTAAATCAGTCTTGTTCTGGTGACAGTTTTATATTTCTGAATTCTTGAAATAGTTTGATATCATATCATCTTGAACCGACTTGATTTCTTCTAAAAATTGTTGTGTATTTTTTAATTCAGGTAACATTTTAATTAATTTAACAATTTAATACAGGTACAACAAGAGTCATGCATTTTACTTCTGATCTGTCTGTTTGAGGTAAATGTTCAATCGACAAATTAGTAGAAGCAAAGAATGAAGATTTTCTGTGATGCAGCGTCTGGTTGTAAATTTCGAACAATATTTAACAGACAACGCTGATCTATCTATCTATCTATCATCACGCCTTTTATCCCAAGAGGGGTAGGTAGAGACAATCGAATGCCATTTGTTACGATCCTGGACATACCTCTTTTGCTTCTTTTATATTCATCATACCTTTCATACATGCTCGGCGATTGTGTGTACTTTTAATATTTCCATCGATCAATACATATTTTATATGTTCAATAAAAGTATACCTAGGTCGTCCTCTGCCAGCGTTTCTTTTCACTTCAGCCATATAAACCTTTTTAGTAAAGTTTTCATCATAATCATTACAATAAATTTGTAAGGGTGGACCAAGTGGAGAGTGACAGTGAATCAAAAATTCAAAAATCTCTTATTAAAAGTCCGCGATGTCGATTAGGTTTGTTAAAATCGATTTACGTACTTTATTAATTTTACCTCATTTAATTAGGTTGATTTTACAATAAGTTTATATTGTCTGCTTACCATTTCATTCGATGATACATAATTTATCTTTGAATCCGTGCAAAGTCGGGACTTAGCGCTGTAGAAATAAATGTATAAATTGAAGTACAATACGGCCACTGACCAGAAAATCGACTGTGATATGTCATCATCACTTGATTGCTTAACAAATATTTTATTACAATCAAAAGGTCAACTAAAAAAAGAGTCGTATAGTCGCTATTTTAAACACTAATTTTCATCTACGAATAATCTGTCTATCATCATAATCATGAAATATCTTTTATTTTTTCTTCTTTTATATTCATCATACGTCCTTTCATACATACTAGACGATTGTTTGTACTTTTGACATCGATCGATACATTTTTGTATGTTCAATAAGTAGGTATTACACCTAGGTTGTCCTCTCCCAGCATTTCCTTTCAGTTCTGCCATATATCCCTTTTTAGTGAATTAATAATTGTAATAGTAACTAGGCAGACCACGGGTGCGATTAGGTTTTTTATAATTAAAAAGTTATAAAAACTTATGTACATAATCCGACAAACCACACTTAAGTAGCACAACGATTTGAAAACGGATGGTGGGCCGCACGATAAGAATTGGACGAGTCTGTGGTCGGTTTCGGTGGAGCGTACGGCGACCGGCCGGAGATTGGACGAATGTGTGGCCACCTTTAGAGGCTTTTTCATCTAAATATATCTCAACAGAACTGGGCTCTCGTTAGGTATAACCTTACAAATATCATCGGCTAAAAGATGGAGACTTGGTATTATTCAATTATCAAACAGTAGAATTGGTAGAGCATTGGCTTGAAACCAGGAGATCCAGGGTTCAATTCCCACTAGTGTCAAAAATGCTAAGCACCAATTTTCTTTAAGACTATGTGCTTTAATCAACTCCTCGTGCTGCGGAGGGCATATAAATCCGCACTTCTTCCTAAAATAACAGGTGTTACGTTCAATATGGACAACTGGCGTCAAGGGGACACTGTTACTGGTGTCTGTCCACACCGCAAGCTATAAAGGCCGTGTTTGTGTGTTATGTTTATATAATAATAGCTAAACATTCGCGGTGTATGATATTTTTTAATTCTTGTGTTTCAATTAAAAATCTAATTACTTTGTCCGCGCAGTTAATATTAATGCAATTAACACTATATGTAACATGTAGGGGACAAAGTCAATTAGAACTAAATTGTCACGAATATCATAATTTGTTTTCATTAAGCCACCAATTAATGTTAGTTACGTCTCTGTCAATTAAATTTGGAAAATGCGGAGTTTAATCCGTTTATTAAGTAGCCCACGCACTGGTCCGGTATCTTACAGAAAATTTTCGGTCCGGCCGCCGTATGATCGAGATTGAAGATTAGCAATGTAAATTATACGACCTAGATCACATGCAATTCACTCACTCACACAGACACAAGATTCGACTAAACAAAGGCGTGTGGATGTGTGTGTGTGTGACAGATCGTTCCGGTCATTGAAATCAACCACAAAACGGATGGTGGGCCGCGCGTACAAGAATTGGACGAGTCTGTGGTCGATTTCGGTGGACCGTATGGCGGCTCGCCGGCGTTGGACGAATGAGTGGGCACCTTTAGGCACTAACTTTCCGCCACAGGCTTCGTCCGTGTCTATTTATGAATGAAACAAAAATAGCCTATAGCACAGCTCTATATTATTGAAAGAATTTTCAGAATGGTATTAACTAGGCAGACCACCGGTTCGATCCCCGGATCCCGGCCATGTACCAATGTACATAATCGACAAACCACTGCACTTAGAGGCTTTTCCATCTAAATATACCTTAACAGAACTGGCCACTCGTTAGGTATAACCTCACAAATACCATCAGCTAAACGAGGGAGACTTACCCTCTACCAAGCACGTAGGCAGGGGGAGGGACCAGCGGGTCCGGCCGAGTTAGCATACATTTTGACAGCGACACTTTCGTTTCGGTCGAATGGCCTTGAACAGGCCAAAACGTTCATGTCCAACAAGGACCGGCCAGAGATAGCCCGGACCGGGCATGCCCTGCACAAGAATGCCGAGCAATTTGCTTGGCCGGACAAAGACAAGTACACAGAATTTTCCCGCACATTGTTGGGCCGGACCTCTCGGCCTCGGGCTATCTCTCGCCGGTCCTTGTTGGACATGAACGTTTTGGCCTGTTCAAGGCCATTCGACCGAAACGAAAGTGTCGCTGTCAAAATGTATGCTAACCTCCCGGAGTTCCGGACCCCCCCTCCCCCCGAAATCTGTCACCGACACTTTTTGAAATTGGGAATTTTAAAAAGAAGGTAATTACTATCAGTTCAGCTGAGCTGATGAGGTCGAGTCAAGCGAGCTAGGATATTGACCTATTGCAGAAAAGATGTAATAAAAGGTAAAGTCGTACAGTAGGTACTCGGCGTTTGATATGGCACATCGGGTACAAGAGTGAGATGTTTGGCTAAGATCGGCCACTTTCGGATTTGTAGAGCATTGTCTCTGTCACACAACGCACCTGACTGCAATAGACAAAGTACTGTACAAAGACGCCGAGTACTGTACTTTGTGTTTTATTACTTTATAATATTAGTATAGATTTTGGTGCCTCGGGGAAACTTACAGACGAAGTTTAGCATTCAAAGAATCATTTTTTCAGATACTACCTACCTGCAGTTTGTTTTATTTGTTTTTCTTTCAAGTCAAAACAGACCAACGGTTCGACTTGATTCTTTTTTCTGCGCAGGTGTTTACACTCGAGATGAAATTGTATGTCATATTTCAAACATTTACACGGGCGAAGATTACAGCCATTCTATCTATAAGCGTATAATTTTTATTTTACAGAAATGGGCGGTTGGATAAGTTATATGTGGTGGGGTGGCAACCCTGACACTCCGAACCCCGCTTCAGGACTCAGTCGTCGGGACATACACGCTGTACAAAAATCATGGGCCGTCGCGTACGCTGACAGTGTTGCCACAGGAACAGAACTACTTTTAAGGTAAATTAATTAGATGGCTTCAAGAAAACTGTCGTGTCGCTCACTGACTGACAATCAACGCACAGCCTAGGTATATTCCTTAGAGGGTGTAGAGGTGCACTAAGAAAGGATTTTTCGAAAATCAACCCCTAAGGGGTGAAATAGGATGTAAACGTTTGTATGGAAAATCGTATTCCCTGCTTGTATCAACTTGTAACTTATACTCTTCCTTCAAAAGAAATAATAAAGCACGTGTTTTAGATTTTTTTAACTGACTCACGGGGCAACTATGGGGCTAAGAAATAAAAAAAACAGGCCAAGTGTGAGTCGGACTTGTGCACCAAGGGTTCCGTACCATTATCTATAAAAACTGTCAAATAAAAATTAATTTCATTATTTATTTTTAAAGTGAATATATAACTAAAGATTCTGTGAATATTTCAAGCGTCTAACTGTAGCCGTTATCAATATCGAGCAAAAACGATCAATAAAATCACGTTTGTTGTATGGGAGCCCCCTTAAATATTTATTTTATTCAATTTTTTAGTATTTGTTGTTATAGCGGCAACAGAAATACATCATCAGTGAAAATTTCAACTGTCTAACTATCACGGTTAGACACGGTTCATGAGATACAGACTGCTAGTTTTTATACAAATAGCAATACACACAACAATCCACTGAGAGTAAAAGGGAGCCCATTCCAACTTTTATCCCCCTATTATAACCCCTTAAAGAAGGGTGGGTTTAAAAATAAAGTTGCGTATGTCCTTCACTAGGGTTCAAGCTTACTGCGAATCAAATTATATTAAAATCGGTTCTGTGGTTTAGCCGTGAAAGCCGAACAGACAGACAGAGTAACTTTCGCATTTATACTAGTATATAGATAGTCACCAGCGCGATACAAGTTTCAGTATTGAGACTGTAGCGCCCCATCTATCGATGAGCGGTCACACTATAATAGGGATTAAGTTATAGGGGGAATAAAATAAAAATCTCCCTCCCTAAAAGTGGCTGAAAAAATTGTTAGGTGATTTAACGCTTCACACCTCCTTTGGTATATATTCAAAGATAAGTTTTAAGCGTATTTATGTAGGTATTCAAATGGTTATAAACCCATATTGTACCCGTGCGAAGTCGGGGGCGGTGTCGCTAGTGATAGATAAATAAAAATTCGAAGGCCCGGAAAACCAATTTCAATTATATAAATAATTAATTTTACTCAAATCGATATCTTTTAGTACATCCACTTACACGCAACTTGGTTGAACAACCATTTACAATATTGTTTTCCATGCCACCATAATTAATATTTAATTACTACCTTTCGCTCCGGCTTCGGTCGTGGAGTCCATATTAACTTTCATCCCCTTTTATGGTCAAGAGTTCATACAAAAAAGCACTAATATTTCCAATTTTTCTTTTCCTAAAAACCTGTTCGGACTATAGGAGGAACTTTACAAATAACAAATTAGACATATCGAGCAAGTAATGAGCTTACCAACAAACAACATTTTTAGGGTTCCGTACCCAAAGGGTAAAAACGAACTAAGGCTCCGCTGTCCGTCCGTCTGTCTGTCTGTCCGTCTGTCACCAGGCTGTATCTCATGAACCGTGATAGTTAGACAGTTGAAATTTTCACAGATGATGTATTTCTGTTGCCGCTATAACAACAAATACAAAAAAACAGAATAAAATAAATATTTAAGGGGGCTCCCATACAACTGATACAACAAACGTGTTTTTTTTCGCCGTTTTTATAGATAATGGTACGGAAGCCTTCGTGCGCGTGTCCGACTCGCACTTGGCCGGTTTTATTATATAGATTTGTTAGTTACTTTCTTTCCATTTTTTAACTGTGACATTAAAATTTATTTCGAAGGATTTCCGGGATAAAAAGCAGCCTAGATATATAGCTTCTTACATACCGATTAATCAGCATATACTATAAAGGCTATTAATAGCAAATATTGGTGGAGCCACAAGAAAAGAAGAAGTATGGAAACATTGAAAAAAAATCGTAAATATATAGGTACAGTACGATACGCCCCCAAAAAAAAACCTGTTTGAGCATTTTTTCCTAATTTTTTTAACCGACTTCCAAAAAAAGAAGGAGAAAGTTCTCAATTCGGACCGTATGTTTTTTTTAATGTACGTCTTCAAATTCTACGACGAAATTTTTATTATTTCTTACTTTTCAGTGCACTTTTTTTAAAAGGTTTATTTCTCCCTTTTATTACAGTGTTTCCATACTTCTTCTTTTATTGTGCCTCCACCAATTTTATATACCATCTATATTATAGCCATAAAATTTGATAAATAAAGTTTTCAGAGGTGTATTTAGGATTTTTTTCTATCAAGTAAAATGTTTCTATTTTTCAAAAGAATAAAAAGATTTGTCATATCCTTAAAATCATTTTTTTTTCAGTTTCATAAATAGATCAGGTTTTCTGAAAAATTTGATTAAAAATTGGATTTTGATGACTGACTTCCCCTTAATGATTACGACTAGATGATGTCTAAGGTTTCACTCGTATGATGTGATATTCATATATTGTTGTCAGTGCGGCTATTCAGGGCTTGTTAGTGTCAATTTGTCAAATACATTTACAATGGACAATTTAGTATCAATGAAACTAATTTGCACGGATTTTGCTAGTGACCTCTCTGATTTTAATTTTTTATGTCTAGCCTTTTGTTATAAAAAAATCGGGATAGGTCGAGCCCCCAAACCTCATACGGAATCAATATTGATTGTCGGTATCAACGCCATTTTGAACGCCTCTAATGACGAAAATAATATTTATTTATTTTGTAAAGACGCCATCTATTGGAGATCAGTTGAACTATGACAACTACTCTAGTTAATATTTAATGTTTTCAATGAAAGTTTGTTACCTACATTGAAAGAGTCCTCTACCGGAATTTCCTGTCACATCTGCCATTTCAATGTGTCCATACCAGCGTAAACTGCTTTTCTTAATTTTACTAAAGACAATTGACTCAATAAAAAGGTGGTTAATTAATTATTTAATTATAGGAGTTGGAGTTGATACATCAAAAATCTGCTAGCAATATAAACTGTTTTCAAATTACCCACTTAATTTAGAAGTTGGCTTTTGTTTGCGCCAATAAAAAAGCGATCCGTACACTGGCCCTCACAATCTGTAAACATAGACAGCTGCAATAAATAACAAAATCAATTCCGTACAAACTCGTAAACGAACAATTTATGGCTGACGACGACTTCAAATACATTTTATAATTAGATTTTGGGAAGATTTATTACTATTTACTACTTCATTTATATCAGGGCTCTACCTTTTATTTATATGTGACAGAGATTTTTTTTTAAGTCAATTAGGGATAAATAAATGAAATAAAATAAACACACAATAATATTTTTTACATAGTTTATAACGTATAATCACTGAAAATAATATTTATTTATTTGTTTAATAAAATATTTCTGTCTTAATATCTAAATGAAAAATATTCAATTCATACTTCCGGTCACGTGACCGCAAACGGGAAGTGACGTCACTTTCATCTTAATTTCAAATAAATAACCACAGATTACTAACAATATTATAATAACTGGCTGTCAATCTGTCACTGACTAAGTTCTTTTGTTGTTATTTTATCTAATCTGTGACCAATATATTGTGACGTAGTAATCGTTTTTTCGTTTTCGCGGGAATTTGAAAAATAAAATGTGTTTTTTAAATCAGAATACAATTATATAATTTTTTTATTAGGTTGGTACCTATAATAAATCTCAGCTAAAATTTAAAAGTATTTCCAAAATTTAATATGGAGAAAACTTGAACCCTAGGGAACATAGAGTACTAAGCCTATGGAGGAGCCATAGACGGGCTCCCCCTTTCGCCATTTTTTTCCCCTTTTACCAGTTAAACTGACCTGCGCGCAGTAATAAGTTACTTTAGATTTCGTTGGTATCGTTTGGTGTCGCGAGACAGAGCTGTAGAAAAATAGTTAATTGTGATGTTTTAAACGGGAAAGGCGATCTAGGGCGTCAAATTTAGTTTCCAATCATTAATTATAATTATTATGTTTGTATTTTAACATAATCATCATATAACTTAAAATCCGTTGCGACAATAAAATGACAGAAAAATACAGTGGTACAGGGGCTAGTACTAGGCGTTTACCTTCCCCCCCCCCCCCCAAAAAAAATAGTGAATGCATTAGATATCATACTGCAACAATGTACGACATTCAATAAAGCAAATTATATCCACTTACACAAGTTCGATTCAATTGACTTGGTCGCGTCGTCGCCAGAGCAATATCTTTTAATATGTTTCTATTTAAATTAAGTTTCTTCTCGAGACAGAATTAACGCAACGCTAGCGATTCAATCTGGTTTCACACTGAAACTAACATAATGTTTACAACAAAGGTAATTAAAAATTAAATGTAGATCGCGTTAGTCGGTTAGTGGCAATTTTTTATAATATACTATCTTATAATCTATCTTATCTATCTATCTATCATCACGCCTTTTATCCCAAGAGGGGTAGGAAGAGACTATAGAATGCAATTTGCTACGATCCTGACATACCTCTTTCGCTTCTTTTATATTTATCAACCTTTCGACGATTGTCTGTACTTTTAATATTGCCGTCGATCAATAATTTTTTATATGTTCAATGAAAGTACACCTAGGTCGTCCTCTGCCGGCATTTCCTTTCACTTCAGCCATATAAACCTTTTAAGTCAATCTTTCATTCTTCATTCTTTCAACGTGTCCAAACCGGCGTGGCAAAACTACTTTTCTTCATTTTAGTCACAACATCATCTTTCGCTCCACATTTTTCTCTAAAACATCGTTCCGGGTGCAGTCAATACGTTTTATATCATACTTATATAACTATATTATAATCAATCTTATCTATCTATGTATTATCATGCATTTTTATCCCAAGAGGGGTAGCCAGTGACAATCAGATGACATGTGCTACGATCCTGACATACCTCTTTCGCTTCTTTTATATTCATCACATCTAAATATATAAAACTGTCGTGTCGCTTACTGACTGATATACAACGCACAGCCTAAACCACTTAAGATATAAATATGAAAATTGGAAGATATATTGTATTCCAAACACAACGCGTACGAAGTGGCGGA
Source organism: Nemapogon koenigi (assembly GCA_963924495.1). Taxonomy (NCBI): domain Eukaryota; kingdom Metazoa; phylum Arthropoda; class Insecta; order Lepidoptera; family Tineidae; genus Nemapogon; species Nemapogon koenigi. Next base: position 9,191,118 of record OZ004643.1, read on the forward strand.
CAACTGCTAGTGTTCAATAAATAGTACACCTAACTCGTCCTCTGCTAGCATTTCCTTTCACTTCTGCCATATAAAAGCGAAAATAAAAAAAATAAAAATTGTAGATATGCAGAGTTCATTGCGATATTTATATTTTTGGGTTCCGTAGCCAAAAAAAACGAACTTATAAAGATAAGTTCGTTATGTCCGTCCGTCCGTATGTCCCAGACTCACAGTCTCACAATATTTCCCTAGAACCTGAGCTAGAACCGCTATATATATTTTTTATGGTGGTTTTAATTTTTTTTTAATTATGTGATAGATTTCCATCAAGTCTACCGTGCCCCTCGATGTCAAATTTTAATATATATAAGCGGTAATTAGCGAAGCCGTTGTCAACAATGTACCAAGAGCGAGTCAAACTTGCATGGAGAGGATTTCGTACCATTTTTTTCCAGTGACATTTTCGTTTAGGTTTTCCTGTAAACTATGACCAAAGCCCTGATATATTTCCTATTTTCTTTACAAAATTTTAAGACTCAGTAGTGTTCATTTTAAATTATAAAAAAAATATAAGTATTAGTATTCCCCTATAAGCCCTTTCAGTTCATAGGTTAGGTACATGATGCACTTGAAAAAAAAATTTTTAACTTTTTAATTTTACCCCCCCCCCCCCCAAATCGAAATTCGATCATTTACACTATACGTCCGTGATTGGATACAAGAGCAGGCCTGAATTTACACTAGGGGCCACAGGGGCCAGTGCCCAAGGGCGGCAAGTTTCCAGGGGCGGCAAAATTCGGAAAGAGAATAATTTATCGAAAATGCTTTAAAAAGTATGATTGTATTAAAAACATTTGCACATTTAACGTTTATTTATCCCATTTATAATAAAAAGAATTAGTAATTCATTTTATTTATTAAAATTTTTTTATGTAGGATTTAAGTCGTTTTTCACTAAGGGTAAATCCGGCCCTCCTAAAAAGGTTAATAATAATAGTATATTAGCGTTACAATTCCAAATTGATTTGATTTTCCAATCTTAGATTGCTTATTACCATTCTTCAATTTTGTTTCCAGATTGTTCCGGGATTATCCGGAAACGAGGACTTTCTTTAGAATGATAAAGGACAAATCCGAGGCAGAATTCACACAAAGTCCGCAGTTTAAGGCACACGTCATTAACTTAATGACAGCTATTAATCAGGCAGTCAACCATCTACACCAGCCGGAAATTGTCGCCGTAATGATGCAGAAATTAGGTGAAACACACAAAAGAAGGAAAATTAAACAATTACATTTTGAAGTGAGTAATAATAAATGTTTAGGTGTAGTTTATGGCAGTATTTCACAATCTTCGTGACCCTCCAAAAATTGCCAAAATATAAGTATTCAATGATTTTCTAATCAATTTCTAAAAATTCAACTATAAAAATAATATTTTGCAGAGTATGGCATTATAGTTATACAAGTTAGACGTTTGTATATTGTATTGCCATTATTAAGGTCGAACAAAAGACGTCGAAAAATAATACGTTTCTTGTACCCGCTTGTTGTTATAGCAACCATAGAAATACACACTCTGCAAATTTCAAGTATTACGGTTCAAAAGATACAGCTCTGTGAGAGACGGACAGACGGACGGACAGTGGAGCTTTAGTAATAGGGTTTCCGTTTGCACCCTTTGGTTACGGAACCTTAAAAACTGATAAAATATTGTATTTTTTCAGCAACTCAAAGAAGTAATCGTGAAATTGTTCATAGACGTATTGAAACTGGACGACGCTACATTAGGGTCTTGGGGCAGAGTTGTTGAATTTTGGTATAAGCACATATTCCAAACACTCGAAACATCTGAAGAACGGTAACGATACTAAACACATCAAGATCCAGTACAATCATTCTACAATTATTTTAAATCAATGAATGAAAAAATTTAATATTTTAATATCAACATCTGTTAATCATTATGACGGTATGACTGATTTATATAATTTCTATTTTTTTCCGTGAGAACTTTAAGACAGGATTTCCGTTTACGTTTTCTTGTAAACTATGAAATTGCCAATTTATTTTTAAATTTTAGACTCAGTAGTTCCGGGGGGAGCTCAATTGTCGTGTATTTTCTTTAATATAATTTAAACTATGCATTTTGAAATTATAAAAAATAATAATTTGTATTTCTTATAACGAGGCCTGTTCACATGATACACTAGAAAATTTTATTTTTTTTACATTTCAATTTTGCCCCCAAAATTAACCTCCATAATCTAAATTCAATTATTTACTCTATACGTTTGATTGGGTCATCAAACTCTACATGTAACACTTTTCAATGGAGAAAATAAGCTGTCAGACGGACAGACAGACAGACACAAGAGTGATCCTATTTCGGCAGTCTTTCTCAAAGTGGGAAATAACGCCTTGTGGGCGCTGTAGGCCTAGAGGGGGGCGGTAAGGGGCCCAGAAAAAATTGGGGGATGTTGAAGTGGTTTAGGGGGGCGATGGCTGATTTGTAATTTTAATCATCAGATTCATCCTTCAAATTTGATTAGTTTTAAAATTAAAATTGATTATGTTTGTTTTAATTTTAATAAAAGATACATTTAAAGTTTTGGGTAAAAAAAGTCTCATTTAAACTCCAAACTAATATAGCACACTATAATTAAATTAAAGTAATGAATGTCATTGTGATTTTTAAGATGTGCTAAAGTAAAAACAAATTGGGGGTCGCTGAAAAATAATTGATTTTCAAAGTGGGCGGTAGGCAAAATTAGTTTGAGAACCTCTGCTATAAGGATTCCGTTTTTTCATCGAATGTACGAAACCCTAAAAAAGGTAAAATTTGTTTGTTTGCACGTAGTAGGTAAACTCCTGAACTACTGAACCGATTCTAAAAATTTACCTAATAGAAAGCTACACTTTCCCCCGAGTATTTTTTTTTTTATTTTGATGTTTTTATTCCAAGTTCGAATATTCCACGGGCGAAGCTGGGGCAAAAGCCAGTACTTACCTAAACTATAAATTAAGAAAATTATTATTAGAATTAGTACAAATTACATAAAAAAATAAATAATCAAAATACAAATGTAAAAAAAAAACATTTTGTTAACTGTCATGTCACTCATACCGTCATTATGTTGAACAGATTATTTATAGTAAGTAACCAATAAAATGCCTAAGGCATGCTTTCCACGAAGCTATGAGAAGAAACTGGGCGATGAGCGAGGGAAGAATTCACCAATTGAATTGATATTTTTTCCTCACACATCTCTGAAGAAAAGGCAGACTCATACCCACCTAATGCCAAAAAAAACGTGTAAAGCATTAGTCAAATAGGTGTTATACGCCTATTTAAGTTCACACATTTTGACCACATCTTTTGGTACAGTTTTGTACCAAGAGGCGATCGTATGAATCACTACCTACGTCATATAAAAAATCGCTTAAAATATAACACTTATTTAATTGAACTAGATTTATAAAGCCATTATAAGACACTTAGAGGCTTTTCCATTTAAATATACCTCAACAGAATTAGCCACTCGTTAGGTATAGCCTCACTTACCATCGGCTAAACGAGGGAGACTTGGTCTTCCGCTGGGTACCCTGGAACCGTAACACGGTTTCGGGAGCTTTAAAGGCAACCCGTGAAGAAAGAAAAAAAGTGGCAAATCACTCCTCAAATATAAGTATTTTATTATCAGAAGATTTTGGCGAGCCAACTTTTTGTATGCAATATTTCTATAAGTGAAATGTGACTCTGGCCACGTCGTAAATTACAAAAAGTCGTGATAATGAATTATTTTAAAAATCTGTGACGTAAGGTTTTATACATAGTACCTAGACTAAAATGCAAAAATTCCCAAATAGGTATATAAATATTGTTAAATTATTCGTTAGCTTTTTACACTTAGGAGAAAATATAATTATGTATACCTATACATATTCTAATATTGTACAAAATGATTCAAATGGTGAATTTTATTATTTTAATTGTTTATTATATAAAATGTGTCTTCAACTGTTAAAATTATACAATTGTTTTTATTTTATTTTAGGCCTGAAAACGCTGACATTTATTATTGAAAATGTATTTTAACCATTTTTTATATTGTTTTAATTACTAAAATTAAGATTTCTGATGAAACTATGGGAACTGTAATATAAAAGCATAAAATTTTTAAAACTGTTTCTTAATGGCACGCACTGTTGCTTGGTATTTAAGTAATTGACTTTTATAATTATTGTTTTTATATTTATAATTAAGGTATAAACACCGTGAAGGCTACGATTCATAGAAGCGGAGCAGTGTAACAATAAATAGACATGCAAATATTGTTTATAAGGAGATTTAAATATACCAGTAAGTAAGTAGGTATAATATATACTCCCATGTGCAGCATCCCGAAACAAATTCCTGGCTACGGCCTTGCCCAGGTTACCAGTGCATAGTGTATCTGAACACGCCATAAGATTAAAGCCCGTGATGGTGCGTGATTATTAAAAATAGTACCAAATACAATAATAATCTTATTTCAGTTTACACTACTTTGTATGGACGCCAGAGTGTTCAGGATTGTTGAAGTGTAAACTTCTTTAGGCGCGTTGATGCTATTTTTGGTAGGGGGAAATCTTATGGATTCACGACCTGTGTTCGCGACATGCTCTATACATTGCCCGGCCCGAGAATCTACGGGCAAGAATTCGTGTACTGAATTTCTGGCATTGACCGAATGTTTTTAATTGAAAACTGAAGCGCTCGCTAGATGGCGTTATTTTGAAGTGAAAACTTTATTCATTCGGCAGTCCCTATGACTGTCTTTTAAGGTATGGGTTTTTTTTATTATAATAAACAAATCTTTGTACTATCAGGAATGTATCTCAAATCATAAAAATAATAATTACCTATAGTCCGCTGGTTAAGTAGGAATTAATTAAAGATTCTCATTAATAAACAAAAATTAACTTCGCTAATTCGTAAAAAATGTTTTATTATGACGAGACATTTATAAAAATTAATATAACTTGAGTTTGACTCGCACTTGACCCTATTTGTTTTTAATACAAGTCAGATAATAAGAGCTGGCATGAATTCAAAGCATCAAAACTTTAAATATGGAACGTGCCATCTCTTAAAAAGAGACTTTTCCAGTTGGTTAAAAATATTTGTAGATGGTAGTCTTATTTATAGTGTAGGTTTATTTATTGTTTATATTAATAGTTATTCTTATTTGGTAATGTCATACTTCCATGATGTTATATGGAAAAATTAAAAATACAGGCAAAAAATGTAAAGACCAGTTAAAATTTCAATTCAGCTGCGTCTATCTAGTTTTATTTAGGTACGTAATATAAAAATATTTCATTACTATTTTATACTGTATGTCAACTTGTATTTTATTATTTTGATAAAATAAACCATTTTGTAATTGTGCAGCATTTATTTTATTAATTTTCTTAAAATTTTAAGTTATTTATTTATTCAAATGTTGTGGCTACGAGAGGTACGTTTTATCTATGAAGATTCCATAAATTAAAAACACATTATTCATGCGTCGGTGGCCGAGTAGGTTTTTTATTTAAAGCTTATGTACATTGTCGGGTGGTGGGGTAGCCAGGCCGGGTAGGTATCGCAGGAAAACTCGTAGTAAACTTTCACCATTCGTTTATTGGTCGAATTAACAAGGAAGAACAAGCAGCAAAAGAACAACCAGTAAAACATCCGTAAGGAGCCAAGGAGAAAGGAGCCGTAAGGAGAAGGAGCGCACTGTAATAAAAATGAACTACACATTACTACAGGGCGTTAAGCTATTGAAGTTACACAATACAAAGTATGATAAAAATACTTACAATACTTATTTGCGCTCCTTTTATATTAACATAGATAGTTCTTGAATACTGATTCAATACATTTTATATAGTTATTTACTTAGTTGATAAAATAGAAATATAATAAATTTTACAATTGGCAGAATGACTGCCTAAGTCAACAGTTTGTGAAGGAATGAGTAACATTTTAATTTAGGTTCCACACGTTGAATATTTGAAAATAACATACAATGTTCTATTGAATTAAAATGAACAATATCGTGTTCTAAAATCAAAATAAATGCTATTTATGATGGCCAGCTTGTAAGCGGCCAGGAAAATAAGGTCGTATCATCACAATACCGGGGTTCCCCCGAAAAAATCCTGTCCTTAATGAAGGATTTTATTCAAAGAATTAATAAAATAAAGTTTGATGATGAGACTTATATAAAAATACTAATGAATGAAATGAAAAGACAAATTTACAAGTTTTATTATAAATAAAACTAATTATTTTACAAGAGAAACGATTTCCACAATCACACAAATCACAAACATTCATCTTCATTTAATCTGTTTAATCTGTTATTAGTAAGTACAGTAAACTCATTTATAATATAGAGTAATTCCCATTTAATAAGGAATGACTCAAAAACGTTCTCGAATTTAGTAAGGGCTTAGTTATACAGTTACCATCCGCTGTTTTAAGTTTATTTATATATAATACAATAGACGAAGGCTTGTTTAAAGAGTCGCAATCCGCTCATACGAACACCCATGGGAAATACATCCACAGATATAATAAGTAGTAATAATAGACGAAGGCTTTTTTAACGAGTCGCAATCCGCTCTAAAAGACACCCATGAATACCCTGATATTCATAGATATAATAATAAAAAACGAATGTTTATTTAAAGAGCCGTAATTTGCTCTAATAAACACCCATGGAAATACATCCACAGATATTAGGTATAATATTTATAATAGACGAAGGCTTTTTTAAAGAGTCGCAATCCGCTCTAAATAATTACAAGTATTTACAATAAATGAAATGATGAGAATGAAATAAGGAAAATAGTAATTATTAATCATGGTTATATATCTAACCTGTAATTTGTAAACATGTAAAAGTTTTAGTTACTTAGATGTTTACAACCAAATGTGAAATTGAAATAAATTTAACCTCCCTTGTAACCATAAGGTTATAAATACAATTTAATAAATTGTAAATAAAATAAAGAAAAATGTAAAATAATATAGATATAAAAAATTCCTTGGTTTAAGTAAAAGTAACTAAAAAAAATAATTATGAAATAAAATCAACGCATGCGTTAAGGTATGCGCTAACCCAAACTATCAACGAGCAAAGCCAGTGAAAAGCTAATAATATAAGTATATGAAATAAAATAATATTTGAATTTAAATCAACATGACTACCCCTAGTTGTAATAAGAGCGTAATCATATGTCTATGAAATAGACTTCATAGTAAATAACAATTGAAAATTAAAAGTAAATCGAACGTCGTCGATTCAAAATTTAAAAACTTGTCAATGACAAAGAAATTATATAGGATACATTTGAAAATCGAATATTCCAATGCAATATTGCCGAGCAAAACAAATTGTGTAAAACAAAGAAAAATCAAGTGAGTTCAAATTCTGATATCGAGGTGCTTTTATATGTATCATTATTTGAAATGTATTAATTTAATATATTAAATTTATTCTCGAAAATATTTTAATATTTTAATTGCCTTACTTATGTAAACTGAAGGTGTGATATTAGAAATCATCAAAATAAGAATGGACAAATTGTTTTGGATATTTTAAAAATGTATTAAAAAAAATCGCAATTAATGAAATTTTGGAATTAAATAATATTTATTTATGTATTATTTTATGGAATCACGATAGACTTTTAGGATAAAAATAGATATTATAGCAATTATAAGAAAAATTAATATATATTATTTTTCTTGAAAAAGTTACGACTATAAAAAGAACCTTTTTTTATTAAGAGATAATGAACTGACGGGATATGATAACGGAAATTAAATTAATTAGTAATAAATTTAAGTTATAGGAAGTAATCTATAAATTTCAGATATATATGATGAAAATCTCACATACAACCATACATTCAATGTGAATATATAATCTGAATTTACGAAATTAATAAGTGAATTTAATGTAAAATGATTCAAGAATACTGCCTTTGTATAGAAATTAAAAATATCCTCTTCAATAATGGAATCTGACCAAGATCATCAGACTTGTCAACCTCGAAGGTTTGCCGACATAACCTTGATTCAGAACCATCATCTCCAAGAAATATTCTACTGAATTTAAATAGAATTACCTTATATATTGAGATTATATAGACATTACATATCCTGAAATAAAAGTTTGTATTAAAATAAATATTATGTTCTCTTACTTCGTTATTCTTTCTTCTTTATTCCTTCTTCCTGCAGCATTTTAATCACGTTTGGGCGCCATTGTCGGGTGGTGGGGTAGCCAGGCCGGGTAGGTATCGCAGGAAAACTCGTAGTAAACTTTCACCATTCGTTTATTGGTCGAATTAACAAGGAAGAACAAGCAGCAAAAGAACAACCAGTAAAAGCATCCGTAAGGAGCCAAGGAGAAAGGAGCCGTAAGGAGAAGGAGCCGTAAGGAGAAGGAGAAGGAGCCAAGGAGAAGGAGCGCACTGTAATAAAAATGAACTACACATTACTACAGGGCGTTAAGCTATTGAAGTTACACAATACAAAGTATGATAAAAATACTTACAATACTTATTTGCGCTCCTTTTATATTAACATAGATATTAGTTCTTGAATACTGATTCAATACATTTTATATAGTTATTTACTTAGTTGATAAAATAGAAATATAATAAATTTTACAATTGGCAGAATGACTGCCTAAGTCAACAGTTTGTGAAGGAATGAGTAACATTTTAATTTAGGTTCCACACGTTGAATATTTGAAAATAACATACAATGTTCTATTGAATTAAAATGAACAATATCGTGTTCTAAAATCAAAATAAATGCTATTTATGATGGCCAGCTTGTAAGCGGCCAGGAAAATAAGGTCGTATCATCACAACATAATCCGACAATTAGAGGTTTTTGCATTTAAATATACCTCAACAGAACTCGTTAGGTATAGCCTCACAAATACCATCGACTAAACGAGGGAGAATTGGTGAATTGGTGAAAGACTAAAATGAATAAAAGTAGTTTACGGTGGTTTGGAACAGCAACAAGGCTACGAGAATACATACTCGTAGCAACAATACAAAAACATAATGCTTTGAACTTATAAAATCTCGTAGTAAAACAGAACACAAGGTCTACGAGAGTTAATTAGTTAAAAAACTCAGCCACAAACAATAAATGAATGATTGTCAGGTTCGCGCACAGATGTAGATATCCTTAATTTTTAGGGTTCTGTACATCCGATGAAAAAACTGAATCCCAGTCACAGCTTATTTTTTCCGAATCTACTGGACGAAAAAGGTTTGGAACTTGGTACATATATAGAGTTTGATGATCCAATCACGGACGTGCAGCGTAAATAATCGTATTTCGACTTTGGGGGTTAATTTTGGGCGGAAAATTAAAACGTAAAAACACAACTTTTTTTTCAAGTGCGTCATGTAATAAATATCAAATAAAAGAGCTCGTTATAAGAACTACAAATATAATTCGAAGTGCTAAATGCGTTTTTCAGATTCAGCGTAGTCCACAACCCTCAGTCTCAAACCCCATGCCAAAATTTGGCAGCCATCTTGGATTTTCTTTCTTCACGGGTTGCCTTACAGCTCCCGAAACCGTGTTACGGTTCCAGGGTACCCAGCGGAAGATCTAGTCTCCCTCTTTTAGCCGACCTGGGGACCGCCATGGTTGACCACGATCTCTGTCAAGAGCACTACGACTGAGAAGAAGAATTTATGAGGCTATAACCTAACGAGTGGCCAGTTCTGTTGAGGATTTAGATGGACATAAGTACGATTTGTGTCAATTTATCTCCAAAACAGAATTAGATACGGTTTCTGTAAAAGGTTTGTGATGAAAAATCATCGGCGATGGTTTTTAGATAGTTCTTCTTTTGATATGTGGCAACAGTGCTGACTTTCGTAGAAATTCTGCCAGTCTCCAGTGTTTAATCTTGTGCAATAGTAAGCCGATAAATCGGTAGCTAAGATTATCCCGCCGACTGTGATATGTCTTATTAATCACTGACTAACCACAACCATCACAGCGCGGCCGGGATTAAACCGGATTCCACATCACGCCATGACGAAAAGTTACTAATGGTCATGTACCTATAGTTTTGACAGTTGGGGCCTATCCATAAATTACGTCACACGAATTTCATGATTTTGGACCCGTCCTTCTCACAGGTCACACAGGTGTGGACCAGGATATAACATAACATCACATGTCACACTTTGACACCCCCTCACTCCCTCAGATTTCAAAACTTGGTTGGTTTTGTTTATATGCTTCCAGTCTCGTACGCTAAATAAAACGAGAAGATTTCACAAAATAAATACTTGACACGTACGTATGTTTTCAGAAAGGATCTTTAGAACTCTGTCGACGAGGCGTTGAGTGCCTGCATTATTCAAACTCTTACATATTTAATACGGTGCGACGCTCTTCGTATCTCTCATTACTCGCGTGAAAGTGTATGTTTCTTATATGGAACTATATATACCTACTACTCACGGCTTCACCCGTTTAATTTTGTAATCACTGTCTGTCTACCCCATTATGGGCACATACTCACTTTCATCCCCTTATATTATCATCACTATACCCCCTTAGAGTTTTATGGCTTCCTGCGATTTCTTCCTTTTAAAATTGCTCTCGGTAAAATAATAGCTCAAATGATACAGTCATCAATCTATAGTCTATACCAATATAGTAAAGAGGTATGTGAGTTTGTAGGGGGTATCTCTGGATCTACTGAACCGATTTTGAAAATTATTTTACCAATGTCCCGCTACGATGTCCCTTAGTGACGTTCGACGGGCGAAGAAGGCTAGTCATAGATATACAGAGGCATATTTTCGTGAGTTCATAATTCTTATTTTTTGCAAGGGTTAAAAAAATTACATGGTCTTCGAAAGAAGTGTAAGTATATCCCAGAGATAGGACGCGCGCTCGAATATTTATTCTATGGATAGTACTAGAAAACCTGAGAGAAAACCTAATGATTTATTTTCTTTTTTAATGTCTTATTTCTAACCATGAACCGCCCTCGTATTATTTTTAGCCATTTATAACTGGCAGTATACGCCATCAGTCGTACGCAGACTTATCTGGCGCGGAGAAACCCTGCATTCATGTACATATACTTTTGAAACTTTTTATGGTTATTGTAAGTGTCAAGAGGAACCGAATACAGTTTTCAGTGACCTTATAGTAATTACGTTTTCTCATTTAGACGCTGCGATTTTTTTACGGATTTTTAAAATAGCGAGATTACTTGAAAACTATAAATATTTTCTTAAATCTAGGCGCACATACAATGGTTTTAGAGATACACGATTCTGTAAAACGTTACGCTAGCAGGAAACGTAATATCTCGAAAACCTGAAGACGCCCAATTTATATTTTCGGCGCACATTTTTGAACAAATATAAGCTCTCTGGCGATTTACAATATTTCTCTCTCCGATCATTCGTTTAGAATTTTCTTGCTGGAACACGACAAAGCACTGGCTATTACGACCAAAAGGACTTGTAACAAAAATCATCGGCTAAAAAAAAAAAGGAAGACGGTTTCAGGAGCTACAAGGCAACCCGTGAAGAAAGAAGGACTTGTAACCTTACTATATGATATCTGATGATAGTTCTACTACGTGTGGTTACCTCAAAAATGTAGCAGGTAAAATATTTGGAGATAAATAAAACTCGCCCTTTTTTATATTTTTTTTTATTTTTCTTTTACAATTATCAGATAACATATATATCAAACCAGCCGGAGTATGGCCAAACCCATTAATTATTTATCTAAACTTATGAACAATACAAGAAATTGATACATCTCAAATTCACTTATTTTATATATAATATAGATATAATATATGAATTCAATCTACAATAATCTACAACCTACTTATTCATAATCAATAAATTCAAAGTAAACTTGCCCAAAAGAAAATATTGTTGAACTATGAACATATATGTATACTATGTCTTGTATATATATATATGTAATATATATAACTTTTTGGCAATTTATTGAGTATCATTTATGAACATAGTAAAATTATTTTCCTTTAACATGTAACTTATACTTATCCATAGAGGCCACAAATATAACATGCGTTTCTGTGATCAGTTCGTTTATATAGGGACTTTTGTTATTATGTAAGAAAATATCTCGTCACTCTAGGACCGCTGCGCGCTGGCCCGAGTCCTGTGACGCAGGACATGCGCGGTGAGTGCAGGCGCTTGTGCGTACGTATTGCGCTAACATGACGTCCTTACTCACCTACTAAAATTTGCTCCAAATATTTTATAATAAAATATTTAAACTCTAATTAGTTACAGCCAACTTTACAAATAATTGATACATTAACTTTCAAATAGAACTCTACTACCTATATTATTTAATGGTAAAAAATAAAGAATAAAATACTTCTAAATTGCATTTCAATCACATAAGGTTTAGTTTACACAATAATAAACCTCTTAAAGTAACTAACTATTACAAGAACTTTGATATCGTTGAGTTCTGGAATGGAAAATAGCACACATCTTATTATATAATTATTGTTCTGCATTACAAACACTACATTGCTTTTTAGGTATAGTCGGAAAATAACGCAAATACTAACAATCATAAATCTATAAAGATATCTTCGTAAGGTAGATAGGCATCAGAGAGGTTAAACATAACAATTTCATTGCAATTAGGAATAAGTAAGTATTCATAAAACCAATGATGGCAATAATACAGTCTGTTATTATTTAGAACCTATAATAAATACCAAAGCAAATACATAGCAAAAATACCGACAACAAAAAATAACCATAGCAATTAAATTGCAAACATTTGTACTACATAAAATTAATACACAACCTTTTGCGCAAAAGACTGAATTTTTAAGTTACATTGAACCTGTTTTATTAATCCATATTTAGAATAGCTTTCCCATCACAGAAAATTACACAGAACTATCTGCATATAAATATAGCCTATTGATATATAAAATATATATAATATGTATTTAAGAAATACTATTATTATGTAGAATTTTTATTCAAGAGGTTTGCTTAGGTATCAATCTTAGACATTTAAAATAACTAGATTAACGAAATAATGTTATGCAATATTTGTCTTCCCTGCGCGTTTAAGTCAACATAAAGTAGTATTTTTATTATATAAAGGAGGAAAAATGTGCGACTTCTTAACACTTAACACTCAATGATGATTACACGTCTGGGACTCAACTTAAACTATAACTTAACCTATTTCAGACAAAAGGTGGCGGTGACGGAGATTAAACTTAAAACCTACTGCAACTGTTAGTCTTAAATATCAAAATTTCCAAACAAAAACAATATGTGCATACAAATTATAAAGTGCTTAATAATTAAAAATAAACAAATGAGTTTTAGATCTATTCTGATATTATTTCAAAGTATTATTTTCACTTACAACACAATATATTTCGAATAAGAAATGTGTTTGATATGCAAAGTTGTAACAAATTAAAACTTTAATATGACATCGGTGGTGCCTAGTATTTGTTATCAGTTATCAGTCTCTATGTGATAAGATGTCATGCAAGTTTCACTATCTAATTATAATTTGGACACTTACTTTAGGACAGACTGGTGGGAGTTTTGTTAAACGAGACTAAAATCAAATGCAGTACCAGATAACTTTATCCGTCGCTGGCAGTAGGAAATGTCTAATAAAAATAAATACTTTCATTTTGACTCACTGGAGAAATATTAAAAATATTTTCTTAATCACAGCTATCAGTCTGTCATAATTTTTAAATTAAGTATATTTCAGAATCGGATTAGTCGTTCTTCACTTAGTTATTATTCAATTACAAGTAGGTACACGTTTACGATCAAGGTACAAATATGACTAATTTTAGAGCACAGAGTATTGTTTTAAGCCAATATTAAGTTAGAGCGGAAGTGCCAGATGGACTTTACGAACATCCACGATGGTCGATGAGATCTAATATGACATTAATACTAGTTTACACATATATTTACTTGCTATTATGCTCGATAAAGCGATTTCCGAATGCGAGAGAGACTAGAGAAGCATTGTAACGTGGACAGCGGCGACGCCATATAAAATACCAGACAAAAATATTCTCGATCACCTTTCTTTACAATCTATCAACGAATATCAATGGCCCTCTGTTTTACATCAACTAAGTCACTCAGTACATATATATATACTATATATTATATATTATCTTCAACTACACACATATATTTTTATTAATATTTATTAAGGTATCAATTGTTTGTGTTAATCAAGAACACTGTTTTCCTTACAACTAAGTAATATTATTATACCGATAATACAAAATCCATTCACTAGACTAAATAAACTCTGATATTCCAATTTTAGGCATTAGCTCGATAAACAATGAAGTGACTATGTGAAGAAGAGAAATAAATGCATTTTGATAATACTAATCAACCTTGTGACGTGAGACTGGTCCAAGCTGCCCGGGGCGAAGGGGCGGAGGAAGGGCCCTAAGCACTACAACTACGACGCATTTTATATATTTGGTATTCCCGCACCACTTTATAAGACTAGAGGAATTATTGCCTCTTGTGCCGGCGCATTCCCTCGCGAAAGGAAGACTAGTACCTTTATATTAATATATCACTCTCTTTTTCTATTGTACAATAAATAAAAGGCCATCTGGTTCATTTTGTTTGTATCAAAATTTAGTTTAGTAACGTCTGTCTTTATTACATTAAGTGATCAACGTTTGGTCCCAAAGATACGACTGATCCAATAATTTTGCACCAAGGTCCCATCAATAAAAATAAAATGTCTTTTAAAAACATTGTAAATAATGGGAAGAGTAGATTTTGTAATTCCCAAAAGAAAGCGTTTAGCATCAACAATTGCCTAATAAAATTACAGTAAATTGGTACATTTGAACATGGTAGTTTCCTAGTCTCGTATAATTTAACTAACATACTTTAATACTTTAGAATTTCACTCGATAAGGCAAAATAAAACTAATAAATATAGAAAACTTGAGCTAAATAACGCCAGAGCAGCTTGGACGGAACGGCGGCTGAACAACATGGCTAGGGCTTTGTACGTTCATTAAATTAAACTTTAGTCCAAATTTTTGTTTCTAAATGGCATTTTATAATAAGTCGACTTTGGCATTCAATATTATGGAATATTTTAAGAAAATTACAAAATATTAAAGTTTTAAATAAGATTTGTATACAATAATATTATATAATAATAATAATAAAAATAATAACTATTAAAACATGGAAGAGACTACGAAACAAAGTTAAAAGGCGAATTCGGTAGTTAAGTCGAAATAAATATAAAATTATATACATAATATATATTTTAAAACGTTGAACACTTAGGATAAACTAAAACACAGCTAAGCTCATTAATGATACAACTTACGAGAGTGCGGCGGTAACGTACCACAGTTCAGTGAGGCACAATCATTGGTTTAATTTAATTGCTTTCTTTTTTTTACGTTTAAATTTTTGCATTTTTTTATTTATTCTTTTATATTTTTTTTTATTTTTAAGTTTTTTTTCACATACTACCTACAATAATATATTCACTATACTTTAGAATAAATTTATTCTAATAACAGAAACAAAAGTCACAATAAATGTTAAAAAGTGAAAAAGCTGAAGCGTATTAAAATCTTTTAAGAATACCTTTTCATAATATACACAGTATATAGAATGAGATATAATTATACAACAACTTAATAATAAAAACAGACTAAATTGCACTGAGGCGCAATCTTGTGCAGGAAATATGACGCAGTCATCGAACCGATAGGAGATTCAGCTAACCTTTCACAACCTTGCCGTCCCGCTAACATGCGGACAGAATCGACCACGTACTGGGAACAGTGGGAACCTCGATACAAAGCCAGAACACAATAACAAATTACGACTACGACACCCTCCTTCACAAAATCTTTCCAAAATATTTTTATCTTACACCGAACGGGACTTTTTTTGTCGTTACATTAAATTTAAAACAAAATGAAACACAAAAAATGGACCCAATTTTCCCAACGAGCAAATGAAAAACTATGACGATTCTGAGCAAATATATTAGATATGTAAAACTTACTAAAAATTAAATGAAAGCGATGTTAATAAATTTTCTCTCGTACCTATATCATTTCGATAAAATTGACTTTTAATTACCTGTTAATTAGTTAATACAATACAATGGTCATAGGAACATAAGAGGTTAGCAACCCGTATTAAAAAAGTTCACCAATTTAAAGTGGCTTTAAGTAAACTTATTGCAGAGTGAAGTACAACATCTATCTATCCTTAAATCTTTGTAAATCCATCGTAAAGAGCACTACCGCACCCGCAACCGCAACAACCAACCGCACACTTCACATAGAACGATATGAGAATAATACTAAAATATGTACAAACATTGGTGTTACCTTCTTGTACTGAATGTTCAAACTTCCCAAACAATCTCACGGCCAGTCTACAAGACACTAAAATGATCCGTAATAAATATTACTTTACAAATGAGAAATGCTTTAAAAAAATATCATCCATTGAAATACGATTCTATGAAGCCGATTAAAAGTACGGTTTCGAAGCGAACTTTATTAATATTCTTTACCTAACTTAGTTATTATAATTTGTGAAGTTTTGAGCGCAGAGCCCACCAAGGTACAGTGTTCACTTAGCCTACGGTACTCTTAACTCTACATAACCGCAACATCACTGGAAGTCGCTAGATACTGGTCTGATATAGTTTGGCAGAGTATCTCTGTGACAATGTGGCACCGTGGCACTGTGGCACTGTGGAACACCGCACACGACAAACAAAACTAAATGTAATCGTTGTAGTACGTAACCTAGCGCTAGGTGTAATAACTAATAAGGAGAGCCTATCACTACAAGTATATTATTAACAGAATATCTAAAGCATGTCACTTTCAATAACATTGAGCCTAGAGAAAATACCACATATTTGTTTTATTGATATGGCTAAAGTTAAGTTACAACTCTATCCTATACTATACACAAAAGTGTATTTATTTTATTAAATTACTGTCAATTATTATAGTACTTTTAACACTTTTTTTCACAAATGTAATATAAAATGATAAAACAATTTCTTCAATGTAATATATTACTATTATACCCTTACATTAGTCGTATAATCTAGATAATTGTTTCATATATTAAACATAAAACGTGGCACTTGAATCACAAATACTGGAAAAAATTTGGGGAAACACATCAGCGTTGCTGGGCGACTCTTCTATATTGATACTCTCCAACAAAATAGATTCTCCTTATTTTAGGCAAGATACTTTACATCACAGGATTACTGGATTGGAAACAGGAGCGCCCGCTTGTACTAACGTTCTCCCTACGTGACGGGCGTTACGGCGCTCGCGAACTATCATAAATATATTATATTCATCTCAGACTATACACCTTAAAAACAATTTTACCGCTACAAGAATGCACTTCGAATCTCATCAAGTTTTGTTACAATTAAATATATCATCTATAGAGGTACATATACCCATGTATATGTATATATAATACATATATAATATATGTAAACGTTACAAACTAAATTTTATATAAAACATTTGTTAGTTCGCAAAATGCACTTATCAATTATTGCTGGATAAAAATATCACTAATGGAAACAAAGACTCGTTCACATGTGAGACAGACGCAACCAAATAAATAAAAATTACTATAAAAAAACTAAAACAAAAAGGAAACCAACCACGAACGCGCGCGCCCCCGAGCGAAACAGTAAAACAGCTCGGCGGCATCGCAACTAAATAAAGATACGCACCTAATTACAAGCTAGAATAAGGCCACGGGGCGAATGAGTGAGGTATGGCCCGCGACTTAAAAGGCCACTCTTCACGCTGTCACGATCCTTCTTAAAACAACCGACACAAATGCCATCATATGTCAATGTTAGTCAACTGCGCTGCCTACACCGTGAAGAGGGGACTATTAGACACTTAGAGCGACTCCCCGCCGAGCAAGTCCGGGGGCAGAAAGTTGTTGATGGATGGTGTGGATCGTTGCTCGTGAGGTTCCTGACTCCATAGAGAGGGGAAGTTCCACGAGGCGTCCTTGGAGCCGGCCCGCCACGAACTGTTGCCGCCGAGGCCGAGATGTTGAAGCATCATCTGCACATCGGACTCGGCCGGCGACTCGGCGAATATAGTCGTGTTGCTTAGCACGCAGTTGTTCAACGCCATCTGCGCCTGCGCACCGAGACATCACACACGTTATAAAATGATCCATTTGGCGGGGAAACGGGGACTCAAGTTGCGAAAACTCAAGTTCGTGATCGTGACCCATTGAAGGACCCTTTTTAACCTTTTCGACGAATAATCCCTCCAATGGATCACCCCTTTAAATATTTACTAATATTATAAACTCGATAGTTGTTTGTCCTTTCACGTCAAAACGGAGCACCGGATATAGACATGATTTTTTGAAGTTTTGATTTTGGAGGAATGTCATTCCTTTGGAAAAACTCTTATTGCGATCTTTAAAAAATCGTCCACCCGCGCGAAGCCAAGGCCGTGTAGCTATTTTATTTACATAAGTTACAGTTGTTTAAACAACTGTTTAATTTAAAGTAATATTACATAACTACACTAATATTTTATAGAGGTAAAGTTTGTATGTTTTAGAAGTTTTGGAACTATTAATCTACATATTATTATTGAATAATTTTAATGATTATTTCACTACTATGATGATGAAGATAACTGGAAAATAGTATTTAAATATATTGTTATCATCAGCTAAATGAGGAAGACTTGTCTTCGGCGTGGTACCCTGAGTCCGGAGACATAAAGACACTCCTGCAGTTAATATAACAAATAAGTATAATTTACCTTAGCAGCCTCCTCGCGTGTAGAATAACGAGCGAGGGCCACTCCCTGATTCAAATAGAGGTGGAAGTTCAACAGCGGGCCATGTTGCACGCAGAGCGTTTTGAGTGTCGAACCATCGATCTGCGTTTGGAAAACAAATTATCAGTTCGCTATAATTTTAATTCGATTTTAATGACTTGGAACTTAATATAACCAAATATATTTGAAATGCGGTGTCAAAACTAATGATAAAGTGATGGAAACTGCAATGAATATCTTATAAAAGTTAGAAAGTGAATTTCAAACTGAATTTGATGACATTTCACGAATACGTTGTTCAACCTTCCGGATCCCTTCTGAATCCCTCAGAATCCGTGCGTCCGCGCACGAAGCGAGTGCCACCGCCCCCGTGGGATCACGAGCCAAAAATCCAAAATTACCTGTGCGGTCAAATTCTTGAGCAGTAGCCAAGTGGACGCTTGCCACGCGGGCACTGGCCGCTGCTGTGAGTTGTGATGCTGAGGCCACCCCTTGTTAGCGGTTTGCGGGGGTGCCGTCCTAGATTTGCTGGCACCCCAGGCGTCCGCGGGTGGCTTGAGGGGGCCCGCGGTGGAGGCCGGTGGTGGGTAAGTCCAGGTGGAGGAGGATAGTGAGCGTTCGCTACCGGGTGGTGGGGACGTCTTCCCGATCAGCATGTCGGTGTCCTTGATGACGGTCAGCGACAGCGGCGAGCGCACCACCGAGCCGGGTGTCATGGCAGGATCGTCTTCTACGTTCTTCATCTGGTTGCCCTGAAAGTTTAAATTTTGTTCTATCAGACTGTCGGAAATATAGTTTTAATTAGAAATACTAACGTAATCGAAGTATAGGTACCGGGACGGATCTTGAGCGGTGGTCGTTAGATGCGCAGAACACAATTTTTGGGTCTGCTTGACGGTATGAGGTATTAATTTTAATTTTACCAGCAGTAAAAAGCAATCGTAAAAACAAACACAAATAAATTTATAATAAATATACAAGTTATGTTGCACTCGAATTACATATGCGCAAACATTCCCCCCACTTTTTCGTCGAGCGCTCAAGAACCGTCCCGGTACCTGTACATACATATGTAGTCGAGTAATAGAAATACATTTAATTTTGTTAACATTATTTGCAATAATAAGGTAAAACAATTTACATGTTAGCTTGTTAAAAATATTTGTAAAACCTTTGATTTTGAATGTTGTTCTTTGTAATGAGATTGTCGCCAATTAGAATAAGAGTTCAAACAATGACTTAAGTAAATCCAGGACAAAAGAGTCAAAAACACGTACCTTCCAGGGCTTTCCCGGTTCAAACTCCGGCACCAGATCGTACATGGGCTGGGGGACAGAGTGTGACGGCCACGAGTCCTTCCCGTCGGCGACGTCAGAGCTGCTATCGCCCCATCCCTCACCAACTCCGGAACCACGGCCGAGACCCCAGGTCCTGTTAATTTTTTTTATATAGAAATATCTTTGTGTTTAGATTGGCGAGCCCTATTTCTTCGGTTGTAAAAGATTGATGAAAATTAATATTATGCCCGTAGTAAAAAGAACTCAAAGAGTCAAAGATGACCAGCGAGACCCAAGTGAATCATAAATGCGAAGGTGTTTGTTTGTCCTTTTTTCAAAACAGCAAGTTCGATGTGTTTTTAGTGACCTGAGAGCGAAATCCTTTGGAATAAATTCTTTACAATTACAAAAAGTTCCACGGCTAGTAGATCATAATGATAACCAATACGAGACGATAATAATTATTTTTTTTAAATCCAACAGCAATCTTTGCCCCACCCAATCGTCAAAGACGCAAGGCTATCTTATCAGTGTTTATGTTTATAAACTTCCCAGATAAGGCGCTACTAAATTTATCAGGGAGATAGCATCTTTCTTATATTCCACTAAATTGCATTGTTTTCACATTTTGCAGAGAATTTCATAATACGTGGAATAATATACATTCGGATATTATATGTATGTTAATCGACATAATCTATATTCGTGCCGACTAACGATTAATCGGCCCCAAAATGACAGACTATTTGCCGACAAGTCGCCGACTCTTGGGTCGTTAGATCCCCTTAACAACTACTGATTAATTGACAATTTAAGATAGTTTTGCTGTTTGATTTGTTACTTAATAAAAAAGTAGAAAATATAGCACGTATATTTAGTAGCATTTATTTCCAGTTTCCTGTACCATCATAAGTGCGGATTAGTGTGCTATTTTGCCGACTAATCTAGTCTAGTGTAGACTAGTCTAAGGATCCCTAATCTATATATACCTGGTTATTTTTAATAAATATGTAAAAGGTTTTAAAACAAAATAAAAACATTGTAAAGGAATAATTACATATATATTTTCTAACATATGCAACACTTTGCAAACAAAGTTATTTTTAATTAGAATCTTTAATAAATTTAAAAAAAAAATAGTACAATCGAGACGGCATCTTATTTAGGCGGATAATTCGATAGAATATTTTTTCTACCACATTTTTATTTAATACTAGCGATCCGCCCCGACTTCGCACACGTAGTAAAGTTGTTTATGAAACATTCAATATGGAATGAGATATTTTCTCAGGATAAAAGTAGCCTGTCACTCCCCGGCCCTAAAAGCACTGCTGACCCGTTCCCATAACACAGCCATACTATTATATTATCTTCGGAACCCTGTAAGATAAAAAGCAGATTCTAAGTCTAAATTCCCACCATGATCCTTGGAAAGTTTCATCAAAATCAATCGTATCGTGCAAATGGTATCGTATTATCCGACCCGAGATATTTGTATTAATTTTAAATTCACAGAGAGACACTTCAATATTAGAGTTCCGTGCCAGCGATGTCTGTCCTTTCCTGTAGTTTCTAAACGAAATGATATAGGGACTTAAAATTCTCACATAATATATTAACCACGCGGCCCAAAGACGGAGTAACAAAATTTTTTTTTAAAAACTTCAAATTTATTTGTTTAGTTTTTGTTCACGAGACTTCCATGTTACTTACGTATCGGGTTGCAGGCCCAGTTGTCCCAGTTGCGGGCTGGTCGCTGTCTTGACTGCACCAGGAGCGCGGCAGAACTCGGAATTCTCGCCGTCCTTGTCAAGCGACGGTAACTTCCATTGGTTTAGGCGGGATTGCTGATTGCCGCTGCCGCCGTAAGCCTGGATGTGAAAATATGTTTATTCAAATGCGTTCAGCGTTAGCCAAACCTTAAATGATACTAATCTATATTATACAAATCCCACAAACATGCAACATAGTTACTACTTACAGATACACTAAGAATGGATTTTTCGAGATTCGAGATCGACGGAAAATGTAATTCTCTATAAAACAGGGGCGAAGCCGAGGCAGGAAAGCTAGTGATATTATAAATGTTAATTGAAAAAGCTTGGGACATTTTTAACGACTAAACGGATTTGGAAGACAGGTAAATAGTTTGTCTTGGATTAGAACATTGACCATCTCGGAAAAGTGGAAGGGGATTAAAATATGGCATTAATGCCTTTCTTTATTTCTACGAGTGTAAAACCGCTGGCAAAACTTACGGATTGAGAATCTTTGGTGATGCTCATGTCAGAGAAGTTGCTCTGTATCTGAGCCAGCGGATCGTGGTTCTTGTTGAACATCTCCCCGCCACCGCCGCCGGACTGCTGCTTGATGTAGATGGATTGTTGGTGGGATATTTGGCTCTGAGAAACGAGACGAGTGGCGTTAGTCACTGATATTATATGTACTGTATAATGTAAGGGTGTAATATTGAGAATGGTCAGTATGCAACTCTGAAACTAAAAGAGATAGAGAAATAATATGTTCCAAGGAATCATATCCTTGGTTTCAAATATAAGAAAAACTGCATTTATAGATCTAAAATAAAAATAAATAACAAAATTGTATGATTAATAATATGCACTGATAATGATACTGATAACAAATCTTTATTCACAAGGTTTAAATTGAATTATTTTGTTTCAAGAGTTCCCCATACAGACTGTTATCGATGTTACAACCTGTATTTAGTAAGAACATAAAGTACCTGGAGCGCAGATATCTGCTGCTTGGCCTTCGCAATCTGCATAGACAGCTGCATCTGCATGTTGGAGTTGCCCTTCCCAACCGCGAGCGAGTGCTGATGCACAAGCTGCTGCATGACCTTGATCTGCTGCAGCAGCTGGTTGAGCAGCACGAGGGTCTGCGGTGCGAGCGGCTGGTTGAGGATCTGGTGGTTGAGATAGCCGGCCGTGACCGCCATCTGTATCTGTTGTACCAACATACGCAGCTGTGTGGCGCTGGGTTGCGAGGTTGGCGGCGGCGCGTAGTGGTGCGATGTGTGTGGCAGCTTGTGTGCGAGCTGTTGGTTGTGTGCGGCGGGTGGGAACCCTCCATGATGGTAGTGGTCGTCCCGGCCTCGCCACCCGCCCTCAGCGCGCGCGGCAGCCAACAGCTCGAGCGCCTCTTCAGCGTTCATGTCGCGCGTTCGCAGCGCCGCCTCAACCTCTTCCTTCTTGTATCCGTGCTCCACGAGACAGCGGAACTGCTTGCTCGACCAGATCATCTCCTTCGAGAGTTGCTGTTTGCCGAGCGGCGGCTGCTGCTTGGAGCTTCCCCACTCGCCGATCTCCTCGGTCCACGTGCCGCCGGGACCGCTCTGCTTAGGTTTGGCGGGCCATAGTCCCGGGCCGGCAGAGTCGGGCCAGCCGCCGACATCGCGGTCGGGCCAGACGGGCGTGTGCGGCTCCTCCCAGCCGCCGTTTCGTTGTGGGTGCGCGCCCCACACGGTGTCGGGTTTGCCCTGTGCGAGCGGCGCGCGCTGCGGCGGAGGCCCCTGCGGCCCGCGACCTCCCATCGGCCCGGACCGCTGCGCCCACAAGGACGTGCCACTGTCATCGAACCCTCCGGCCGCACGTCGCGTGGTCGGCGGAGATGGCTCCTCCCATCCAGTGCTCTTCATGCCGTCTTTCGGTCCCTGTAACAAACATCGTGAGATAGAGAACTAGTTCAGTGCACGTGTCGTACCTATCTATATAGACGTGTTAGTACCTGCACTCCCCACTGGTTGATGTTGGCGGGCATCATCTTGTTGGGACCGGCGGCGTGCGGGTTGTGCTGGCTCCACATGTCCCCGTTGAGTCGTCCCGAGATCCCGCGCATCTCCCCGCGCAGCTCGTGTCTCAGGTCGGCGGGCGGCACACGGGGGTCCTGTCGGTGCGCGTCAAGTCTCGGGTCAGCCCCGCGGTGCGGCTCGCCCCACGTATTCCAGTCGTCCTTCTTGGGCACGGCCCACTGTTGTGGCTGCTGCGGCGGTCCGGCGGGCCAGTGTTGTTGCTGAGGCGCGCCGTTCCACACGTTGGCGGAGTCTGCGGCGTCGTCGTCCTCGCCCCAGGTGCCCCCGATGTTGGTGGTAGGAGTGTGCCCCCACGGAGTCTTAGAGACGGGCTGCGGCGGCGGCTGACCGCCGTTTCTCAGGTTCGCCTCCCATAGGTCGGTGCCTATGAACGCGCCTAAAATGTTAGTTTAACACATTGTGCAAGTAAAGGAAATACTGTTGATATTACTTTCCATAAAATTAAATTTTTACCATTTAAATTTGTAAAAAAAGTACACCTTGAAAGAAAACAATGTACTAAATATGTTACCATTATTGATGGTGGGCTTCCAAGCGGGAGGTCCTCCCGGCGTAGTAGGCTCCACCTTGACACCAGGCTCGGGCGATCCAGGCACGTCCCAATTCGTATCTTGATTAACATGTTGCTAAAAACAAACATCATCATTAATATAGCCTATAATTGTTACATACAAACAAAACAGATCTTCACGGCCTTTATACCTTGTGGTGTGGCCAGAGACACCGCTAATATTGTCATATTAAACAGAACTTGTGGGCAAGCCTGTTGTTGCTGAACTTATTGAACTTAGATGTGTCACTTCTATAACAGTTTCTGTTATTTTTAGAAGTGCGGACGGTACGTGCACTTATTTTTTTTATATACAAAATAGTAAGCAATCTTACCCCTCCCCAACCTTCCTGGCTGAACAAAGCCTCTCTCATAGAATTGAGCTGCTCTATTTTAGCTGAGGAAGTATTGTTAGTGGAGTTGCCATTATTCCCGTTGCCTCCTGGTGGGCCGTTGCCGTTGGCTGTCGAATTTGGTGAATTATTACCACCGTTGTTACTGTTTGTCGAGCTCCCTGTTGAATTTAATAAATCAGATAAAAAAATAGATACAAATGTATACACTTTTTCTTCACTAATACACTCCCGGACATCTGAATCGAGCCACCTTGCATTTTAAGGTTTGGAGTACTGAAGCTTAAAAAAAATGTATGATGAAGGAAAAACTTTTGATGCAGTTTTAGTGCAGACACATTTAATTATCTTTCTACTGAGTATTATTCCAAATTTAAATTTAAGAATTTAAATTAAAGAACAAAAGCCGAGCTAGGTCACTGATTTGAAAAATACGACTGCAGAAAATTGAAGCAATTTAAGTTTGTAATTTTTTTATTTAGTAACAACCGTTTTAAAAAAAAGTTTAGTAGGTACAGTTTTTATGTTCCCATAATTTAAACTGATTTCCGCTTTAAAAGTATGGATACTACACCTGAAGTAGCCGCGCAAGCTGTAGCGCTTCTTCAATCTGGGCTAAGTCAACCATACGTGAGTGCACAACTTCACATAAGTAGTTCTGCCATTCAAAGAGTGTACCATCGGTATCTAGAGACTGTCAGCTTCGTTCACTGAGCAGGAGGACGTCGTTTCCGAGTGACAACGGAAAGACAAGATCGGTTTATTTTAACTACCACCTTACGAAATCGACACCTGACGTCTGTTCAGATATAAAGAAACCTCCGAGACTTCAATGGAGTGGCTGTAAGCTCTCGGACCATTAGAAGGTGACTCAATAAACGTTGTCTAAAACCAAATATGCCAGCCAATAAACCCAAATTGACACGAGCTCACCGAATGGCCCGCCTACAGTTTGCGCGCGAACATTTCAATAGGACTCGACAACAATGGAGCCTGATACTCTTCACTGATGAATCCAAGATAATGCTGTACCGTAATAATGGAAGGAGTAAGGTGTACCGAAGGGAAGGAGTAAGGTGTACCGAAGGGAGGGCGAGCATATCGCGCAATGTTGTATTGATGGTAAATTGAGTTATAGTGGAGGATCATAGACAGTCTGGGGAGGAATTTATATGGAAGGCAAAACTGAGCTTGAGGTTGTAACGGGACCACGGCTGCCGCGCTTAAATGGCAACCGTAACATTCTTCAATGCTTGGAGAACCATGTGATGCCATATGCTGGATTTATTGGCCAGGGTTTCATTTTTATGCTCGATAATGCAAGGGTCCACACTGCGGGAATCATCGGGGAGTACCTAAATGACGTTGGTATCACTGTCATGAGATGTCCAGCACGAAGCCCTGATATGTACCCTGTAGAGCATTTATGGGATGAGCTGAAGAGTCATGTTCGAGCTCACTACCCTGCCCGCAAACCATATAGGAGCTGAAACCGTGATCTTGGAAGAATGGGAGAACATTCCTCAACACGTCATAATGGCGTTGGTTAATTCAATGCCAAACCGTATGACGGTCGTGATAAATTCACTCGGAGGTAATTCAAGTTACTAAATAAACGTTTTTTAAAAGTAAACCATATTATTTCTTTAAAAAATGTGATTTGAAAAAAGCAGATATTGTCTTGATCAATCTTAACTCGATTTCTTTAGTACAAATTTAGTTCAAACTTAGAACAAAGACATACTAAAATGATGGTTAGTATATTAGCTTCAAAATTACTTCAAAAGTTTTTCCTTCATCATAAATTTTTTTTAAACTTCAGTACTCCAAACCTTAAAATGCAAGGTGGCTCGATTCAGATGTCCGGGAGTGTATATTCTAACTAAAGAGAAAGTGCGAGTTTGTTTATAACAAATCATCAGCGTTTTTTTTTTAAAAAAATGCTAGTTTTATAGTATTCGCCAATGATGTGTAACATCTATAGAACCTAAAAGTCGAAATTCGAAATTGAATTTCTTTATTTCCGGTTACGCATTTTAGTCTTATTTCACGAAATTACTCCCTACAAATGTATACACTTTTTCTTCACTAATATATTCTAACTAAAGAGAAAGTGCGAGTTTGTTTATAACAAATCATCAGCGTTTTTTTTTTTTAAAAAAGGCTAGTTTTATAGTAGTCGCCAATGATGTGTAACATCTATAGAACCTAAAAGTCGAAATTCGAAATTGAATTTCTTTATTTCCGGATACGCATTTCAGTCTTATTTCACGAAATTACTCCCTACAAATGTATACCATAAAGCGAGAGCTAAGATGTTACACATCAAAAAAGACATTGAAACTAAAACTGGATAATTTTTCGCATTTCAAAAATTTCCACATGCTTAGCTGGGGCAAAAAACTTGTCAAAAGGTATGGAGGCTCTACACCAGATATGTAGGTACTTTTCAAAGGTTATTACCATTACTAGCAGGCACACTGCCATTGTTATTGGCCTGTGCACCGGGCATCTGCTGAGAGTTTTGCCAATTGGGTCCGGAGGACACGCTCGTCGCTGGCGGCATCTGATTGCCGTTGCCTTTGTTGCTGTTCACTGCAAGACGAATACATGCATTGTAGAAATAGGGAACAAAGTATGGATCTAGAAAATCCTACCTAATCTAAGAGCGCGTGTGTTTGTTTGTATGTAAGTAAGTAAACTATAAAACACTGGACTAATTTGAAAAATAGTTTCACTGTTTTGATGTTATTATTGCTAAAAGTTGAATACCCGTACTGTTAACATTTTATGTTAAAATACTGTAATTCGTAATATTAGTATTAGGTACCAAATGTATAGCATTGTTTCTTTAAAAAAGGTAAGAGTGGATATGCATGCATCCATATGATCTCGCGAGCGGCGTAGGATTTTTGTAAAATGGACGTCCTAATATAATTTAAAAGTTGATACTGAGTAACGTAGTTTGATTCAAGCACATCAAGTATTTATCAGTACAATATAGCAATTAGCAATACTAAATTAAGGGTTGTGAATGGTTATTTTTCCGTATTACAAAAATTTAAAGTCGAAACCAGGGCGAGAAACTAGTACCTTACCTACCTACTTAATATAATATTGTCGCATTGTCTTTCCACTTGAATGTCGAAATTAGTACTAATCATTTTAAATGCAAACTATGTGCAAAACATTTTGATAGTGAAAGGCAAAGAATTAATAATAAAATAGGTAATGAAATGTTTTCACCATTTGTTATATTTTCAAAGAAAACTTTCTGGATTTCCCACCCCCTTTTAGAAAAAAATTGAGGGATCCCACAACCAGTTTGTACATGTCATATTGTGTCAAAATGAATATGTACTTACAATCTGGTTGTGATGTAGGAGGCCGCTGGTTGGCATTCCCCCACTGTGGTTGACCACTATTTGTAGTGTTGTTGGATTGGCCGTTTCCTCCCCAGTTGCCAGCTGCCATACAAGATTTATATATCAATATTTACTATGTATTATTTTTATTCAGAAAGATATTTGTTACAGTAAATGTGCAAATAGTAAAAAACATTCCTATAGATAGAGAGTACATTACTAGCAAGATTCTAGAAACCTGATAAAGAATCGGATTCAAAATGGCGGCTTTTATAATATGAACGTCTTGCTTACTGCATCTTGTTCGCACAATATGTGAGTGTGAGACAAATAGAAAATCGGCCATTTTTGATCAAACTCTTTATCTTCGCGGATTGTACAACCAAATGGCCCACAAAGTATTTTTCTCATCCTAGGTTTGTGGGTATGAAATTGAAATTGAAAATGGCGGATTATCTATTTACCTCTCGCTCGCATCCTATATTGTGAGAGCGAGAGGCCCATACCAAAAGTCGCCATTTTGAATCAGAACCAAGAAAAGTGAGTTCAATTAAATTACCATTATTGTTGGCAGCAGGAGGGCTTCCCCATCCAGAGGCGCTGTTGAGCGCAGTCTCACCGCCGCCGCACAGACGCATGCGTCGCGGCATGCCCCACGCGTCCACCGGTTCAACTTCCGAGATAAGTTTGAGAGTTTCCTCCTCGTTCCGCACAAGTTCCATCATGGAGTCGTACGTGAGATCACCGTTAGCGAACACATTATTGTCATGGTGGCCATCCATGGCGTCCATTCGAGTGTCGCCTCGCATCATACAAAGTGAGGTTTTAAAAGCGTAATCAGACTTGTTTATATACTCCGGCGCTTCTTCCGCCATCTTATACTTTAGTTTAAAGCTACTCAAATACGGGTCACTGTTTGAGATACCCTGGACTGTTATGGCGTTAATCATTAAAGGAATGCAGTAGTTAGGCGTTTCGCCAATCTTTTGGTTTTCTCGGATATTATCAACGAAATTTATATCATAAATATTTATATCTACCATTTTTTACACTAAGTCGCTGACTTTCATACTCGACTTGCTTATAAGCACCAAATATTTTTGTGTTCACCGCCTATCGGAGGTGGAGTAGTTACATTGCATTGGTTAGGTAACAGTTAATTAAATATTGGAGTAACAATTATCCTTAATTAGATGTGGAACACATAATATTACAGAAACATTAGACATCAGACAATTATCATAAATACCCTTAATAGAATAATTCTCTACAATATCCAGCTAATTTTAAACTAATTTTCACAGATTGCATATTGTTTCAATTATAGACTAAGTAACAATGGTTCGTATGCAGTCATAAACAGGTAGCGTGTGTAATATGCCTCTGAGGCGAGGACAGGAGATCACCACTGGAAGCTGCTGGGATTCGCCCCTAGCCCAGAGTGGCCCAGCCCTGTAACAAACAATTCATCTAAATTTAGGTATACCGGACAAAAGTATCACATATGATTTGTATGGGAGTCTCTCTAGTGCTCAATTCGGCTCAACTTATTTGGCGTGCTCTATACTGTGCCGGAAAGGTTGAATATATCCTAAAATTTGCTTAGACATATTTTTTAAGTAAAAAATGGGCTATGAGCGAGTCATACTCGGGAGATGGTTCTGTGCCATTTCGTTTTCCGTGAGAATTTGAAGATAGGATTTTCGTTTAGGTTTTCCTGTAAACTATGAATGAGGCTCTATATTTTCTATTTTTTTTCAAAAGTTTTAGTAGTTACGGAAATACGGAGGAATGCTCAATTTTCGTATATTTTCTTCTTTAATATAATTTATATGCATTCAAAAATTATAAAAATATATATATATGTATTTGTATTTTATTTGAGATATAATGCACTTGAAAACATTTTTTTAATTTTTTCCCAAAAAACGAAATTCTACTATTTACGGTATACGTTTGTGATTGGGTCTTCAAACTCTACATATGTACCGAATTTCAACTTTTTTTCGTCCAGTAGATATGGAGAAAATAAGCTGTGACAGTCAGATAAACGGACACAAAGAGTAATCCTATATAAAGGTTCAGAACCCTAATGAGAGATGACATGCAAACAAACATTTTTGAGATTAATATTTTTAATATGTCAAAAAGATCTTTTTGTTCCAGCACTGTGCAGCTAGACAGACAATTTAAATTATAGTCTAATTAAGTCTAACCAGAGACACTAAGTTGCATTAAGCTACTTCTATAAACAAAATGGAGTCTTACTTATATTTAGCATTTTTCACTGCTTGCAAGAAAAATTACAAAAACTCAACATCAAAATTTTGGAGGACAAGCTTATTTTTTGCAAGTTTTTCTTACAGTTCTAGGAAGCGCGAAACGAAGGCGAATAAATAGGCCAAAAATAAGTAAGACTCCATTTTGTTTAAACTTTTAAATAACAATATTTCAGACAGTAGCTGTGCCACTTAGACTATTAAATTACTATTAATTAATTAATAAGCTATTAATATAGTATTCACATTACCTTGTAGGACGGACGAGAGGCTGAGCTGTATATCACAGATAAGGGCTCGGCAAATCCTGAAGTGCAGCTTATGCAGTTAGCTCGTAACGTTTTAATCTGTTGAAGAAACATCACTTCATGAAAGTCCACACAAAGAATAGTTTACCAGTAGCCTTTATAATAATCTATTTGTCAATAATAGTCTTATTTAATACTTAAGAATGTTTTAAATTATTTTAACAGTGTTATTTGAAAATCAGTCCCGAATTCCTAGGCAATCAAGTCACTGTTGATGATGTCAATATAAAAATTTTACAAAAATACCAATTGCATCACTGGAAAAATACGAAGCGAGAGCCAAGAGCTAGGTAAAACTACTAAGCAATACACATACAAAAATCAATAATATAGGTAGGTAATATTAAAATTGTGATTTCTAACAAAATATTGTCAATATGAATCAGTTACAAAAATAACACTATCTAATATAGATCCATTCTATAGATACTTGTGCATAATATTTGGCCTTGAGGCTCGCCAACAACTCGCAACTTGGAATACCTACCTATGTGTACTTGTTGTAAGTACCTATATGTACTGCTATTTCTATCCAAGCTATGCTACAGTGAAAGTTATCACGACCTATGTCGCTACACCAAAGGCACAACACAAACACACATTACGTAAGGACAATAATATAATTAGAATTCCAATTATGGAATATTTTCAAAGGCTTTTCTATTTTGACTACAAAAAATATCTTACGTGACAGGAGGGAACCAACGGTGTTGTATTACTAGAAAGAGACAGAACGAGTCGCACAACAAGAGAGAGTGGGACGCAAGTATTACACTGGGAAAGCAATGCAATAAATGCTGAAGGAGAAAGGTTTTTCAGTAGTTCAATAAAAAAATCTATTATTTTAACACACCACACACACACACCTTTTCTTTCGAGTAACCGTTGGCACGCGAGTAGAGGATTTTGGAAACGGTACGCGAACGGAGCCCTCGAGAACGCTGCTCCGACGAATGGATGGATGAATTAAATTCATCGGGGTTCGCACGTTGAATGCACAAGGTTACAAAGTTAAAATGTCGCGCGTTTACATAGTTGCTTTCAGCGCGCGGCGGCCGTACAACTTGGTTGGGTTATATCAAAACGATGCGATACCTCTATAGATAGATATATAGCGCTCCGCGCCCGCTCCACCGCGCTCCACACCGCTATCTGTATACTATTCCTACATGACGATAGGATATTGCAAATGGCCGATGTTTCGCCCAAATAGCTAATGCGTATTAACTTCTAATACCATAATCTGTTTCAGATTACGTGAAATCTTCACTATAAGAATATAATTGGAATATTAGAGTAGGTAAAAACAACTGTTTTCGAAATTGGAATTTTCCCGAAGGTAGGTACTTAGTTATTTCGTAACTCTACATAATAAATAAACAAAGTCAACATTTACAATTATTACGTTGGTAGATATAGAACTATGAACAACTATTATAAACTATTTCTTACAAGGTAACCAAATAAATTATAATACACTTACAAGAACGAAAGTAGGTAGGTATATAATACCTCTACTAAATTGGGACGCCTTGAACACGCGGCGAGACGCGGAAAAGCTGAATTCAATACTTTGTTTCATATTTTGCCCACGAACATTGAAGAAAGTAGCTATGTACTACCACGTACTATGTGCGATTTTATAGATTGTGAGCTACAAATTGGACAATTTACATCCAAATCGAAGGAATGTAGGAATGGCGTTGCCGACTTAGGTAGGTATTATAGCTATTGTAAATGGAGTTTCTTACCTGCGAGGACGCCGAGCAAACATCGCCAAGGCTCGGGCGTGGGACAATCGAACTAAGTAGCGAAGAATTTCTGGTTTTTTGGAAGAGTGTTTTTCACCCAGAAACCTGCACCCACAACAACCCTGCCAAAACTAAACTGGCAAAAAAAAGTGGCAAATTTTTCACTTTTTTGACAGATAATTGACAAGAATGAAAAGACGACAGAAGCATCTTTGTTTTTTTTTTTTGCTTATAACTTTTAGCTTTTAGCCAACGAATAGCAAATTGAACCCAGCGGGGTGAGCATATATTTGACGTGTCATCTTTCGTGTCGACCGATAGGCCAAAAACGTTTATGTCCGTACAAGAAACTGTCCGAGAATGTCCAGCAATAGAATGTCAAGCAAATTTGGTGGGTCGGACAAAGACAAGTACACTAAACGTTTTTGGCCTTTACGCCTGACGAAAGAAGTCACGTCAAATAATATGCTCACCACAAAGTACATAGAAATGGATGTAACTGCACACTCGTAGGTCTTATTGTTAATGAGAAAAAGTAAGTAGGACGGGCGCTACACGCAAAAAACGAAGAGTACCGTATATCAGCGTATAATACCTAAACTTTTTTTTTTTAAATTCATGAAAAAATCAACTCAATTAAATGCACTTTATGGCAAATCTATAAGTTGACGATTGGTGAAAGAAAATACGGTCCTTAGTTACGGGTTTTTTAACATAACTTTTTTATTTGTTTATTTAAAAATCTGATTTTTTGGGAGATCAAAGACACTGTTAGTATCTACCGATTCCAGTAAAGCAGGTTGCGATTCGTTTTGATGGACCACCTGTACAGAATCGAAATTTCAACTTGACAATTTTGCAATAGGCCACCATTTTGAAATATCGTTATCGGACGTGGCGTGGCGAACATTGTTAAACATACGAAAGAAAATCTATAACTATATCTATAAAGTATATAACGAATCGTCACCTCCACAACTTTTACTCTCAACATTTTTCTCTAGGAACAATACTTTTCGCAAAAAAAGGCTAAAAAATATTTTTCAAAAAAAAAAACAACTTTCCCGACCTCGCTCAATGTCAAGACTTTAGGATGTTATTCTTTGTATTTTTCTTGTAATTCGCTCCGTTGGAAAACACTTACACGCTCGGGTCGCTCGGCACTTCTGGCGCCATTAATATGACATTGTTCACCGACGACAGTAGGTACTGTATTTTTTTTTATTGAATGGAAACTTAATAATACTTTGACATGACATCTATTTTGGTTATTTTCTCGTTATTTTTTTCCTAGCTTCAATGGTTAAAATGACATTGACATACTTAAAGTTGGATAAAACTAAAATAATTACCTTTAAACTGAGACGTAATAATTGTATTGATTTGGACATTAACTTAAACACAAAGATAAGAGTGACAGAAACAACAAAGTTTCTAGGATTACATATCGACAATAGGATCACATAGAAATTTCAAATAGACCATATTTGCATGCATTTGCTCTCCATAAATTGACAAAAATTACAAATCAGTCTGCTGTGAGAACTGCATGCATACATGGCTTACGTATACGGAATAATATTTTGGGGCAACTCTACTAATACTATACTTGCATTCCGAGCACAATCAATATATTATAATATATACACGAATGTACAGTATTCGTAAAGAATAATATAAAAATGTTTACATATTGCACCAGAGCTCGACACAATGACAAATTGATAGCTAAAATCTTACGAACAGAATTTTTCAGCAAAAATGTTGTCAGCATTACAACAGATTACAATTTTCAATAAATTACCCATGGTTATTCGTGATATTGAGGATATGTCTTTGTTTAGGGCAAAACTACACACATTTTTAATAGATAAAACATATTACACTATCAAAGAATACCTAAATGAGTCAAATAGATAGTTCATTCTTCATTACCATCAACTTACAATAATTAAAATAATGTGTTTGCATAGTTTATCGTATGTTAGTATTAAGTGATTACCTATATAAAATTTGTACGCCCATGAGGCAGGACATAGAGATGCATAGAGACCAAATATGTAACACCTAATATCTGTAACCTATGAATCCTATGATCCACAAATAAAGATAATTTGAATTTGAAAAAAAAGAACTGCCACTCGTTAGGGGACGTATTGCCTATTGCCTCACAAGTACCATCGGCTAAAAGAGAGAGATTTGGTATTCCGCTGGGTACCCTGCAATAGGTCCGATAACACGCTTTTCGGGAGCTGTAAAGCAACCTGTTAAGAAAATAAAATCTTCTAGTTACCATAATAGATTTTTTTAAATTCTAGCCATCGCGCATAATGTGCGATCATATAATGCCAGTACCTAATTTTTTTTATTCTTTACGGGTTGCCTTACAGCTCCCGGAATCAACTAGCCAATGTTTTTTTGAGGCTATACCTAACCAGTGGCCAGCTCTGTTGAGGTATATTAGTTGGAAAAGCCTCTTTGTGCCGGTTTGTCGGATAATGCCAGTAAATATTTATGTTTTAACCATACAGGAATACGAAGAATGGACTAGTAAAATCACAACCCTCCATTTATTTGCTTTGCCGTAGTTGGGTAATAATGGTTAGTGGATGATCCATTGAAGGTTTGACTTTTCCCCGAAGGACAATCCCTCTAATAGATCACCCCTTTCACAAGGATTTTTTTTTACAATGAAATCATAGACTATAAATAATTATTTTCATTTTATTTATCTAGTAATGATCCATCCCTAATCTATCTCTCACTTGCTCGCATTTGACTCTTATTCATTTCATTCATTCATTCACTATAACAAAACTCGACAGGTAACCTGACGTGTGCGGCGGGCCTTGGTCTTTGAGTATTTAAGACAGGAGACGCCATTAACGGGCGATCCCCTCTGCCAAATTTTTCGACCAGTTGGCCACGAGCGTTATATAAAAGTTTTACTTGCTCTGTGCATTTGGTGTCGTTATGTGTCGCGAGACAGAGCTCTAGAAAAATGGTTAATTGTGCTGTTTCTCTGTGTACAAGGCGATCCAGCACATCGAATTTCCGAGAACATGATGTCTCCTATCATGTGCAACTATTATTTATATGTTTGTATTTTAGCATAATCTCCATAAAATAATGGAAGCCGTTGCGACAAATAAACGGCAGATAAATACCGTAGTACGCGGGATATTATATCCTCTTTGGATATTGCGTGACGTATTTAGGGTTGTGGCAATCTGAATGATTGATCGATATGAATGAATTATTTCTTTAGAAAATCTATGTACTACTAATGCTATTAATGCGGAAGTTTTAATGTTTGTTGTCACGTCTATAAACGGCTGAATGTATTTGTATGAAACTTAGAGGATAAAATAATAGTTTATGTACGGGATTAAAACCTAATTATCTCGGAAAATATGACGACGTCATGATGGACCATAAGGATCTACTAAACTAGTAGAGGTAAAGCAATGCTGTTAAAACTATTCAGTAACTAGCAATTTTACCATAAAATGGAAAATCTGGAAACTTGGAAGACCTGTGGGGTTAGCATACATTTTGACAGCGACACTTTCGTTTCGGTCGAATGGCCTTGAACAGGCCAAAACGTTCATGTCCAACAAGGAACGGCCAGAGATAGCCCGGGGCCGAGAGGTCCGGCCCAACAATGTGCGGGAAAATTCTGTGTACTTGTCTTTGTCCGGCCAAGCAAATTGCTCGGCATTCTTGTGCAGGGCATGCCCGGTCCGGGCTATCTCTGGCCGGTCCTTGTTGGACATGAACGTTTTGGCCTGTTCAAGGCCATTCGACCGAAACGAAAGTGTCGCTGTCAAAATATATGCTAACCCAGCCGATGATGGTTTTAATAATTGTATCAAAAGCATTATTAATAATCGACTTTAAAGTGTTTAAATAAAGTTCTCTGCATGAATAAACTAAATGAGTAAATTCAATAGGAGCATGCCCGCGCTATTGTTTTTGATAATTCTTTTAATATACAGTGAAACCTGGTTTAGTGGGACCTGGATAAGTGAGAAACCTATTGAGGTCCCGGCACTTTTTCAACGAATTACCTCTGTTATTGGGACTTTTCGAACCTGGTTAAATGAGATTTGATTTCTAGGATTTTTTCGATGTTTATCTCTATAATTGGGACTCTGTAGCTCAATTGCCTGTATAAGTGAGACAATTTATCAGGTTAGGACAGGTTTCGACACGTTTGTTTACAAACTTTTGAATTTCTTTCGCACATGCTTTGTTTGTCAGACTATCGAGAAACAGGTTTCAGCTAGCAATCAAATACAAACAAACATAACCGATTACTTTAAGTCAACTGTATTGTATTGTTTTTTTTATAATATGTATACTAAATGTAAAATTTATTAAAAATGTCTAAAAGCGAAGCAGTAAAAGCACTAGAAACTTTGCACAGTTATTTTGAAATGACATCAATTGGTGACCAAAGCATATTTGATAAAATTTATAACATCGAAAAACATCTGATAGCTGGTACAGGATACTTCCAATAGACAAACTAAAATGACAGATTTTTTATAGTAATTGATACAATTTTATTTAATAATCGCACCTCTGAAATAACCTGTATTCTGACCTCTATTAATAGAACCCTGTGTAAATGAGACAGATATTTATTTATACCTGGATATCTAAGAGGAAACTGGAACTGTGTAAGTGAAATCCCTCTATAAGTGAGACAAATTTGCAGGTCCCTTGATATCTCACTTAACAAGGTTACACTGTAATAGAATAGATAAAGTGAAACTTATAATAATCTTTGTTTGATTAATATGGTAAATTACATATCCTACCGCATTGCAGTGTTCAAATCTTAATTATAAATAAGTATTAATACATCTTAAAGTAACAAATTACAATATAATACTGTATAATAAAATTATACAGTATTATTTAGGCCCTAAGAGTCATTCGTTCTTTATGACATAACATATGTCACAGCCCTAGTACTAAAGGAGAGAACGTAGTGATTATATCCTCTTTGAGTTTGAGTTTGTGTGCGTGTACCTCCCCTCCCGTCAAAAGTGGCAGAAAAAATTGTTCGGTGATTTAGCTCTTCCCGCCTCCAGTCTTAAATACTCAAAGGTCTTGGTAAACCGTATCGGGTACCTGACTTGTGCGATTTCATTCATTCATTCACTATAACAAAACTCGACTGAAGACTTGGCTACGGCCTTTGAGTATTAGTATTGAGTAAATACTCAAAGGCTACGGCCTAAATAAAACAATGATGACTTGGCTGTATGGTTAATTATCAACCTTTGCCTTTTCATGGAATGCCCTCAAACAACTTTGAGTATTTAATCAAACAATGAAGCCATAGCTGGATTCCACGTGACGCCTTTGTGATATACGCACGCGTCCGCCAGGACGTCATGGGGAATCCAGTTTAATCCCGCCCGCGCTGTAATAGTTGTGATTAGTCAGTGATTAATAGGACATATTACGGCCGGCGGGAGCATTCTACCTACCGATCAATCGGCTTATTGTTACTGTGACGTCTATATTACTTGACATTGGCGGAATCATCAAAACCCTGATGGAGCCATTTTGAAAAAAAATAGAATAGAATAGAAGCCATAGCTCATAGCTGTATGGTTTTACATAGACCTTTGCCTTTTCCTCGGAAAGAAAACTACCAAAAAAAAATTGTACAAAAAAAAAAATCAAAAGAGGACGTTTTTACTTGCTCTGTGATTTACTTGCTCTGTCTGTGGTCGTATTGTCGTGGATTTTTTGCAACAAATAAATCCTTTCCTACTTGTAAGTATCGAAGGTTTTCATGTGATTAATCCTGAAATTGCGTTAAATTAATAAGAAATACAATTATCCTCATTTCAGGTCACCGGTTCCACATAATATCTGCTCACCAGTTGTAAATGATGGCCGATTTTCAGTTCAACGATAACAATACTTGTGTAGTATGCTTCAAGAATGTCCTGTATTATTCTATCGGAGAGTGTGATCACCCAGTTTGTTATGAGTGTTCCACCCGTATGCGAGTGCTTTGCCTTCAGAACGAGTGCCCCATATGTCGACAGGATCTAGCAAGGGTATGTTTAGTTCCAAACCATCCTAAATCCAAAAATATTATACATTTTATCTTTGAAAATATAGTCAATAATATAATGTATTCATGTAATTTTGCAGGTTTTGTTCACTGAGTCCATTCTCTTATATAAAGAGCTGCGAAACAAAGTATTTACTGACAAATTGTTTGATAGGCAATACAAAATTGGATTTTGTTCTGATGTTATAAAGTTAGCATATGAGAAATTGCTTGAAAACCGTTGTAAACTGTGTGAAAACCTACCTCCATTCAGAAGTTTTGGTAATCTCAGTGATCATATGAGAAAGGTGCATGAGAAGTTTTACTGTGAACTTTGTGTGAAACATATTAAGGTTAGTAATATTTTATATATGTACTTATATCAGTTTTCTACAGAATCCTCGGGCATTATAATAAAATCAAATGATCAAAATCATAGGAAACTTATATCCTGCAGAAGTTAATTTGATACCTACTTGAGTGGGAAACAAATCTTTACTTTTTTATTCTTTTCCAAAAAAAAATACTTCATTTAAAGATTTAAATTAAACATCTCAAATTCACTATGTGTGAAATAATGTAGATTTCCCATACAATAAAATAGAAGTCCTTGACAGGCCCTGCCTAAGAATCAAAATGAAAACCTTAAAAAAGGCAGTATGTTCACATTCATAAATATTTAATACTGTATTCCAGATCTTTACTAGTGAAAGGAAGTGTTACACTCGGCAGGAGTTAGGACACCACCGTCGCAAAGGAGACACTGATGACACTTCCCATAAGTAAGATATAGTACTATCAACCTTGGGATTTGCCTGTTAAATGTTTTCTAAATATATAATAACAACTAACTTTTGGCCGCAGTTTCACCTGTGTATGGAAATAGTCTGTAATATATTTCAAGCCCCTCCCCCGTTCCCCTTTTCCAGTATAAAAAGTAGCCTATATTGTAATCCAGTACATGAACTATGTATCCTGAATTCTATTCAGCTGTTAAGGCATAACTGATAGGATTATTAGAGTGTCTGTCTGTGTGTTAGAAATACATATGTACATTTTAATTCACATTACATTCAAAATTTTTACACTAATTTTAATAATATTTTAATCCTGCAAGCAACCACTTGTAAAAATATAATCAAATTTAACTTATAAGGTTTGATTATGGATACACAGGACAGGTGAAACTAAATAAAAGCTTGTAATGACTTATTACAATTAGTCATTTAAGTGAATGTTAATGACCTGTAATAAATTAGTATTTAGCTGTCATTTATGAGTGATATATTGTGCAATTATTACATTAATTAATGCAATATGTATTGCATGAGATTTTTTTATTTGTCCTGTAACTACTTATTCTAATCTCACATCTTCACAGCCTTAATACCTTGCGATGTGGCCAGAGACACCAGTAACAGTGTCCACTTTTTGCCAGTTACCCATAATAAACAGAACATGTGTCAAGTGTGTTGCTGTACTTAATGAACTTAGATGTGTCGCTTCTTTAACAGATTGATCTACAATGTTATTTTCTAGAAAAATACATCTTATTGTGGCTATACAATATTATTTTTGAAAATTCTAATAAGAATTTACCCAAAGGTATGAAATATTTCCCTGGAATAAAAGTAGCATTACTATATCATATATCCAACTCCAACTATCTCTGTGCAAAAACTCAGTGAAAGAAACGCATTTTCTAATTAATAATATTAGTTAGCAGTGGCGAAGGGAAGCTGCAAAATAGCTCACTCAACTAATGCTACAAGCTGCAAAATTTTCTTTTATTATCCGAAATTTTTTATTTACACGCAAATAAACAAGAAACTAAGTAAACTCGCTGATTAGCAGACACCATTCCTACTTGACTAAGAGAATTTTCATATGGATTTCAGGGGCCATCCATTATGTGAGTTCTGCGAGGAGAGATTCATGGACGCGGACGAGTTGTACCGCCACTTGAGGAAGGAGCACCTTTATTGTCACCTGTGCGACGCGGACGGCAGGAACCAGTACTACGCCACCCATCAGGCATTGGCTCAGCACTTCAGAACTGAACACTTCCTGTGTGAAGAGGGGGAGTGTGCGGGACAACATCTCACAGCAGTCTTTCGCAGCGAGATTGATTTGAAAGGTAAATGAAGTTAGACATTTTGTTCTAGCGATCTGATTCCTGACCCAGCTTTGCACAGGTACAATTTCGTTTTACAATAATTTTTACCATTTTTTTTTGCTACGATTGTCTCTGCCTACCCCTCTTGGGATGAAAGGCGTGATGATAGATATAAAAATAATTTCTATACCTTTGCCTCTTCACGCACGCACCCACATCAGACGGGCATCAGATTGCATCCATTCCTAGAAGGAATGAGGATTGTATTGTATTTGCTTTGTAGCGTCTCATATCTATTTATGTTAATGGCGTCACGCTGCCCCTTACCAAAGGAGTCGTGTAGCCATTTTTTTGCCACTTTTGGAGGGGGAGGAGGTAGACGCCTAGTACTAGGCCCTGTACCACTGTATTTTTCTTTCGTTTTATTGTCGCAACGGCTTTTACGTTATATGATGATTATGCTAAAATACAAACATAATAATAATAATTAATGATTGGAAACACTGTTCTCGCAAGTTTGAAATCCTAGATCGCCTTACCCATTTAAAACATCACAATTAACTATTTTTCTGGAGCTCTGTCTCGCGACACAAAACGATACCAACGAAACCTAAAAGGTAACTTACTGCAAAAAATTGGCTAAATTGGCCCGTCTATGGCTCTAGGCTTAGTACTCATTTTTTTTTGTTTCAGCCCATAAGGCCTCGGTACATGGGCGGGGTTTGGCGCGTGCCGCCGCTCGTCAGGCGCGCACACTCGAGCTGCAATTCAACATCACGCCGCACCCTGTAGCCCAACGCATGCCTCGGTAATTATGTAAAAAAAATTGGCCAAGAACGAGTCGTAAATCGCATGGAGTTTCGTACATTTAAGACAGGATTTACGTTTAGGTTTTTCTTGTTTTTTTCCTCGGTAACTTTTTTGTTTTCCCCCAAAATTTAAATTCGATTATTTACTCTATACGTCCGTGAATGCTTCATCAAACGCTACATTTTACATACATACAAATACATACTACCAAATTTTAACCTTTTTCGTCCGGACAGGCAGACAGAAGAGTGATCCTATAAGGGTTCTGTTTTTTCATTGGATGTACGAACCCTAAAAATTTAAATTGCAATTAGAGACGTTTGATCCTTGATCATTGACCCTATTGATTGATATAATAAAGGTACAGTTGTTATTTTTCGTGTCGGTTAGATTTCCGGATGAGGCAAGAGACTTTTCAAAAATCTTTGAAATAATATTTCCCTCCACTGCCCTCTTTTTAAGGTTCCGTACCCAAAGGGTAAAAACGGAAACCCTATTACTAAGGCTCCGCTGTCCGTCCGTCGTCTGTCTGTCACCAGGCTGTATCTCATGAACCGTGATAGTTAGACAGTTGAAATTTTCACACATGATGTATTTCTGTTGCCGCTATAACAACAAATACTAAAAAACAGAATAATATAAATATTTAAGGGGGCTCCCATACAACGAACGTGATTTTTTTGCTCGTTTTTGCTCGATATTGATAACGGCTTGAAATATTCACAGAATATTTAGTTATACTTTCACTTATTTATTACTTTCAAAATAAATAATTAAATTATAATAAAATTAAAATTTAAGGGGGGCTCCCATACAACAAACGTGTTTTTTTGCCATTTTTATAGATAATGGTACGGAACCCTTCGTGCGCGAGTCCGACTCGTACTTGGCTGGTTTTTTTCACACTGTATAATACAACTGCAACTAAAACTGAACAAAAACAGACCATTGGAATAAAATTTGTCGAAGCTGGGGCGGAATGATATTTAATTTATCCCATTTTTTTTGTAGCAACGGGGACAATGCAGCGTCGTTGTCGGACACGGAGACGATCCCGATCGTGACGTCGGTCCGGCCGTCGTCCGCCCACATCGACACGGCCAGCGTGGAGCAGTTCCCGCGACTGTCGGCCGCCGGGCCCGCGCCGGTACTCATTAATGCTCACACAAGAACTTATAAAGGTGACCATTCCTGCCTCATATAATATACTAGCGACCCGCCCCGGCTTCGCACGGGTAGCAGAGCTAATTGGCTATGCTAACTTTTTGAACAGGAACGAAGATCTCGAAACCGTTTCGAGATATAAGCTTTCAGTGCAATTTCTATTTATCAGATTTTAAATTAGGTCCATACTTTTTAAGATATTCAATAAAAAAACAATAACCTTCATTTGACCTATGTATGACGTCGGTATGAAAAACAGTGGCGGCGCTAGACCAAATGTAGACTACAGCTTTGCGAGGCCTCTTTCATTTCCCAGTCAGAACAAAAACGATAAATAGATCTATTTCATCTTATAAAATAGGCAAAAGTTTGCGAATCGTCCTTTTCTATAGCAAAAAATTCCTGAACTTTTCTTCTTATGACTCCCAAGTCAAAATCGTCAATGACTACTTTACTTAATTAATATTTTGTGTAAACTGATTGAAAAATTTCAAAATTCGCACTCTCCTGCTTTCTTTCACAGACAACAACGTAATAATTATGTTACCGTAAGAGAAGAGTCCTTAGTGGTAAAGTAGTCATTGACGATTTTGACTTGGGAGTCATAAGAAGAAAAGTTCAGGAATTTTTTGCTATAGAAAAGGACGATTCGCAAACTTTTGCCTATTTTATAAGATGAAATAGATCTATTTATCGTTTTTGTTCTGACTGGGAAATGAAAGAGGCCTCGCAAAGCTGTAGAGGACTCTTCTCTTACGGTAACATAATTATTACGTTGTTGTCTGTGAAAGAAAGCAGGAGAGTGCGAATTTTGAAATTTTTCAATCAGTTTACACAAAATATTAATGAATACGGGTGCAATGCTGATACTAAATACCGGTACCGCCGCAACCGCTATGTTCCTGCATTTTAAATCTGTAATATCTTCGAAAATATTTATTTAAATTACATGCTGTAAAGGGCAATATTGATCTATATTAAATGCACAATGTATTTAAGGTACTTGATTGGATAAGGATTAATGCGGTATTGCTTAAAATCACTTCGTAAATAAGCTATTATTTCTCGTAAAAAGTAAAGGATAAAAAATTGTTATTGTGGTTTATCCCTAAGAGATAGGCATATACCATCGCGGACTTTTTTGTAGACCCTTTTAAGGTGTACAATACTGTAGTACATTATTTTGATCTATCTCGTAGGGTTCAGCCAGCGTTTGCAATGTAAGCGCAAAAATGTGTTTATTTACGACGTCACATTAGAAACCTCTAAAATTAACAGTGTTTCTCTACTAAATTATGCATGTTATATACATATAAACCTTCCTCTTGAATCACTCTATCTATTAAAAATCATCAAAATCCGTTGCGTAGTTTTAAAGATCTAAGCATACATAGGGACAGACAGACGGGAAGCGACTTTGTTTTATACTATGTAGTGATAAAACACCTCGCTTCGGATGTTTAAACCTTCTTTCCTCCATAACTATTAGTCGGAGGTAAAACATGTATAAGTTTGTCCTCATTGTAGAAAATGTAAGAAAAAGAAATACCCATTTTCCATGAGGATCTTATGAGTTGATATTGACAAGTAGGGATCTACTGATTAGTCGGTAAAGCCAACTTTTATAGTCGGCAGGCAAAAATGCTGACTAATCGGCTCTTATGATGGTACAGGAAAGTGGAAATAAATGATACTAAACGCCTGTAGGTACTTACTGAATGTAGCTAATAACGGTTTTAAACAATCTCAACTGTCAAGGGGATCTATCGACCGAATTGTCGGCAAATACTTAGTCGTTAGTGCATATTTTTTA
Source organism: Nemapogon koenigi (assembly GCA_963924495.1). NCBI lineage: Eukaryota > Metazoa > Arthropoda > Insecta > Lepidoptera > Tineidae > Nemapogon > Nemapogon koenigi. Next base: position 9,235,777 of record OZ004643.1, read on the forward strand.
ATTGTTAATATTTAGATTATAGAAGATTCTACGTCATGTCATGGCGACGAACGCACGCGTTCCGTCGTGACATAATGGGGAATCCAGTTTAATCTCGTCCGCGCTGTGATAGTTGTGATTAATAAGGCATATATAACAAAATTGACTTAGTATAGAAATATTCCGGATGATAAAAATACCTAAAACTGTCCTCTGCGCTGTGATAGTTGTGATTAATAAGGCATATATAACAAAATTGACTTAGTATAGAAATATTCCGGATGATAAAAATATCTAAAACTGTCCTCCGCGCTGTGATAGTTGTGATTAATAAGGCATATATAACAAAATTGACTTAGTATAGAAATATTCCGGATGATAAAAATATCTAAAACTGTCCTCCGCGCTGTGATAGTTGTGATTAATAAGGCATATATAACAAAATTGACTTAGTATAGAAATATTCCGGATGATAAAAATATCTAAAACTGTCCTCCAGGAACACATATATTGGCATCAAAATTTGATATTTGTCTGTGTTATCGTGCCCATAGCGGGCTAATTCCTTGTTCTGATGTTGAATCAACAGTAAATTTTTATAGGAGGCGACGGTTTGACGCGCAACGACCGCAATTTCCCCGCGCTCGACGGCGGCAACGGAGGCCGGAATGCAGCACCGCCGCCTTCCCGACCGGCTAACGGGGCGCCTGTTGCCGCTACCATACTTAGAAATTGTAAGTAAATTGACACACACACACACACATCACGGTCTTTAAACAGTGCCCACTTTTTGCCAGTTGTTCATATTAAACAGCACAGGTTGCGGTCGCAAGCCTTTCTGCACTTAATGAACCTAGATATCATAGTCAAATTATTTTGTCAAACTGATTTGACCTACAGGAAAAAAAAACCTGTTAGTCAAACTTCTTAGATAGATAACTAACCTAACCTAAGCTAACAATTTGACCACAAGGAAGAACATTTCCTTGTGGTCAAATCAGTTTGACAAAATAATTTGACTACGAGGAAGAACCTAGATATGTCACTTCTTTAACAGATTTTACTTCTAAAATATAAGAAGTGCGGACGCCAGCTTTGCGCGGCCTCCGAAGCACGGGAAGACGATTAAAGCACATATTACTGTTCTTAAAGAAAATAAGTGCTTAGAAAGAAGAAAGAATTGAAATTTATTCAGCACTTCAGTCAAACACCTATATTACTTATATAAATATCGAAATTATAATGTATTAAAAGGGCTTCACTCAGCTTACTGTCAGACCGCACATAATATACAGCCATGACGCTAGTTTTCTGTGGAGCCTGCAATAATAATAGTGCGGCACACCACTGCGCAACAAACATTGGGATATCTATTAGGTACCTAAACTAAATCTAATCCATATCTATATAATAAAACTAAACTATATCGTGGTATGTACTTATAACTATTTATGTACTTATAGCATTTTTCGAACTTGTGACATTTGAACCCGGGTTTCAAGCAATGCTCTACCAAGTAAGCATCCTTTAAATAAATGATATTCTAATCTAACCACCAGTTGCCCGCCACCTCTTACGCGTTGTGTTAGGAATACAACGTTTACACCTCATTTCATAGAATATATCTTCAAATTTTCATATTTATATCGTCAGTGCTGTGCGTTGATTGTCAGTCAGTCAGCGACACGACGGTTTTATATATATTTAGATTATAGATAAACCGGGCGCTGGGTTCTGGGACTGTATGCCTATGTGTCATTCAACTAACCTCATCAGCTAGGGCGCCAATGTAGTGCTCTTACCTGGCCGCCGAAATTGCTGATGCCGCCGCTGTACCTTTTCGCTGATTGGAAAGCTGTCAAATGCTAGTCGAACTTGCGCCTATTGAGTTAGCAAAAGTTTTATGCATAATACTGTTCAAAATTGCCGCTCACGACGCTCTAAAACGACGAAGTTTTGTAGAAGTCGTACACGAAACTCAATTCACGATATTAATATTTTCGAAGAGTAGGTACTTTGTAGTATGTTTTAACATATGCCAATTAATACCATCCTCGGTCCTGCGACTCATTGCCTTTTACGACACGCCACGCTGCCGTAATGGCGTCTGCGCTATCCGAAGTTTGCAAGCTGTATAACTTTTCAACAAATAAGTTCAGTGTATGTTTTTTTATTGTAAATTACCGTTTAACAATTATGATTATTAGTTCTGAGTTAAAAATATATAATATAAATATAAAATTGTTTTTTAAGAATTTTAAATGACAACAGTTTGTTTACCCAATAAGACAAGACTAGAAAAACGGACTTTAGTTAGACTGCGCTCCATAGTATTTGTACGGGCGTCCTCGCCACTCTATCGCTCAACTTATTTGGCGCGCTCAATTTTTTTTATTCAACTTCAGCCAAGCCGAGCGTCTCCATACAACTGCACAGCCAGCCGACGAGCGCCAGCAACTTTAGGTTGACACAGGCGACCGGCAATCGCATATCTATCCCACCGCAACAACAGAAGAAGAATCACTTGAGCGACGACGATTTCCCGTCTCTAGGAGGGATGCCGCGCGACGACCATCCTAGCATCGGCGCTGGTACCATTCAACAACCAAAGGTACGGTGGACTGTACGAGTTTCGAGTGTACGGTCAAGGTCAGGGAACTGTATGACAGTCTACTCAAAATCTTCATAATAATAATAACCCGACTTGTTTCAGTAGGTCTATATTTCTGTCCTTGGACGTACATATTATATTTTACTCTGTTCCTACTTTAAAATATTCACGTCAAATTTGTACCCTTACCTAAATGGTCAAAAACAGCTAGTGTGAACCCCTGGTGTCACCACCATTAATTTGATGGTACTACTGACACTAGTAAGTATCACTGGCCGCATGTTTTGTAGACCTGTACAGCGAGAAAGCAAGCATTTACGGAATATAATTAAGTAAAGTGTTAAAAATTACATTTCCAGATAAAGTTAATAAGCAGCCAAGAGATGCAGTCTCTAAAGGGCAACCAGAGCAACAATCACTACAAGAAACCGCAGCTCAGCGCTGAAGCGTTTCCAGCTTTGTCGTCGACCGCTACACCGACCGCGCCGCCTAAATGGATTACGGTCTCTAAGCCTAAAGATAAAAATAAGGCCAAGCAACAAGAAACTCCCAAACAGAAAGTGCCCTCTTTCCACCCCGTAGCCGACTTCCCCACGCTACCAATCAGCACAGCAAAGCCGAAAGCGAAAAAGCAGCCTCAACCGCCTCCTAGTCAAATCGAAAACAAACTGAGCAGCAAGAAAGAAAAAAAGAAACAAACCCCTAAGGAAAACAAAAAGGAGAACGCCAGTGACTATGACTATGTCAACGGCTACGACACAGATTTATACAGCCACGATTATATGTTGAACAATAACAGTCTATCCAACGAGTCTAAAGTGAAGACCGTTACCGCTACTGTCACTCTCAACTCTGATAAACCGAAGAAGACAAACTTCGCCATGAAACCGAGCGACTATCCTCCTTTGAGTTTGAATGTTTCAGCGTCGCCATCTTCCCCTATGGTCAATGGCACGACACCAGCCTTCGCGTCAGTAATGCGACCTCCGGCCCCGTCGGCTTCCTGCGACGGAATGACATTCACCAACTCATCAGGTGAAACTTTCCCCGCCCCCGTTCACGAGTACATACGCCCGCCGAACTTTGAAACCAGGAATCGGGCGCTCGTCGAAAAGTTCTCTATCGCGTTCGGCAGCATGGAGGCCATGGACATCTTCAAGGTCGCGTCCAAGGAGTTCCGCGACGGCGCCATCACGGGCGATGAATTCTACCGCCATTGCGAGATTTCAATGGGCGATTACATGGCGACATTGTTCCCGGAATTGGTCGCTTTGCTGCCGAGTATTGCGAAACAGCAGGAACTTATTCGTGGTAAGCCCGCTCGCGCGCTCGTCGAGGTTTGCTCAGCCTGTGGTCAACTACTGACGCCAAGTGATACAATCGCGCATGATAGAGCCCACTGGCCAGCTCTAGCTCCATAAGCTAACAAGATTTTTAGATATGTAAATCGCGCTAGTTTGATTGAAATTATAAAAATCAGACGCCTTCTATAAGAATAATATTTGTTGTGCCTCGATGTTTTCAGTTTTATTTTCAAATGTACAGTATGATTTAAGCGATTTTATACGATTTATATACTTGAGGTAGGTCTTGTTTAACGGGAACCTAGAGATTAATTAAGTTATTTGGAGCCTTTGAACAATTTCAAAATTATTATATTTAAATGGCCGTAAATTCTGAACATGTAGGTACATTGTGTATATCAAAATATAATTAAAAATTTTACAGCACAGGTACGTGAAACTGCATGGCTGTTTATTCTCCTAACAACCAAAGAGTATGTATGCATTCCTGCTTAGTAAATAGTTGTAGTTTTGAAATAATAATAATTGTAATGTGTCCCTGCTCTTTGGTGGTTCCGTACTTAAATGGGGGGTGACTTATATTGTCGTTATTATATTAAATTGATTGTAAGCACTTTGTGTATTAGAATTTCAAAAATTGTATTAGGGATTATTTAATTTTTTTGGTATACTTGCTTCAGAATGTTGGGAGAAAGTTTTATAATGTTTACATACAGAAAATGGTAGGGAATTTTGAATGATCTTTATTTTTTATTTACGTTTAATAAGACTTGTTACATCATGCTGAAGTGTAATCTGTGTAATTAAGTAATTAAGATTTTAGGAACTTTTAGTCCCCGCTTTTCGACGCGCTATTCCTAAAATAATAGCCAGATTTTAACTGTTACTTCAAGTCAAACAATTTTAAAAGTAGATCATTATAACGCAGTGGAATAGTTCGTGTTCTTTGTAAATATCCAAAAGGATAATGAAGTATTTTTATTGACATTTACAACTTTAATATAATTTGACTTTATTAATTAACTAACCTCATAGAGATGGTTATTGTAATTTCCTTTTTCATTTGAATAGATTTTTTTTTATACACCTAATAGTACAATTATTATTATATTTGCATGACTCTTTAACATATAGAAGAGTATTTATTTTACTTTTATAAAAAAAGGACCCATCTTTATTATATCATGGTTACCTTAATATTTTTTCCAATTGTATTTGCTAAATTTAATGAAAAAATTAAATTTCTAGTATGTAACTTTGTAATAAATATAATATTTTTTGACATCCCAGAGAACCTACCTAATATAGATATGACACCCTCACTTTCATTGTGTAATGTAGGAATTAATAATTGTTATTTTCCATTGCATATTTTTTGAAGTTGTAATTATACTTTAATCACTATATTCTAGTTTCCTGTTAAAGGTACCAATGCAGGTATTTTATTTATTATTTTTTTATTGTCCCTCCCTAGAATAGAAATGTCATGAGAAATATTTCATTTGTGTATAATTAAACAAATTTGTTACAGTATTTCTTTTATTATTTACCTAACTGAATTGTATTAGTTATTGTTATAAAATGTAGTTCTTCAAGAAATGTGATCTAGAATCTCTTTTGAAACGAGTAGGTAAACTAATGAAGGACAATAGAAAGATCTTTCAAGTTTTCACATCATAATGTTGGTATTGGTAGTAATAAAACTTTTTTAAAAGTAAATATTTATACATAATCATATTATAAAAAAAACTTAAAATAAAAACCAACTGAAATATCTAGAAGCTTAATTAATTAAAGGTCGAAAAGGTCTCGCCTTAATGGCATAGTGCCAATAACGCTGGCTACATTTCCTCTTTGGTTGCTATACTTATTTTTTGTGCTAAGTAAAGTAATGAAACTGAAATATAAAGGTTCCAGCTAGGCTCCAGTGTTGGGTGTAGTCTCGACGATTGGTGAATTTTATTCTCGCTCACCGCCTAGCTACCTGACACGTAGCTCTCAACTCTGGTGGAACTTGGAAAACCAAAGCAGTAGACGGAAACAAAGGTGCATTACGTCATCATGCATTTCACAGTCGCGTGAAGTATAGATACAGATAGAGAGTGGTATATTTCTTGATATAGATCTTCTAGTAGTCAAAGAAAATGTAACAATCACTACAATATAATTAATGAGACCACGAGTTATGCGGAGGGCCGAATAACAATAAAGAAACTTTATTTTGCCTGCCTCCAGTGACCATGGAAGGCAAAATAAAGTTTGGAGCTGGACGGTGCGCGGCGGCTTATTACATACTTAAATACTTAAGTCTCAGATAACTCTATTATGTACTACTTAAGTGGCGTGGCGACCCCTACCGCTTTCCGCCTATAAAAAGTTATTCTATGCCTACCGCAAGTCCAACCTCGATTTATACCATTCCCTCTTTGATGTCACTTCACTATTTCAGTCAGTCAGCTCAAGTCACTGTCACCAACTGTCACAGTGTCACTGACTCACTGTCAGTCAAAAAAAAAACGAAAACAAAGAGATGGGGGAGGCCAAACAAGATACAAAGTCAAGTAAAATCAGATATTATTGGAAATATTTGAATATATTCTTTGATTCTGAATAAGCTATTATGTTTTAGTTTAAGGTGTATGTATTTAAATATAAGTCGTCAGTTTGGTGGTCACAGAACTTATTAAAATACTCAATAACATTTTACTCTTTCGTTTATTTGTTCAGCTGTTGCTATTTGATTGGCAATGTATTGTCGTCACGAACTCATGAAACATTGAGGATGCCACATACAGAATCTGGCGACCAGTACTCAATTTGGGTTAGTATTATTTTACATCAAATTTATTGATTGACAGTACAGATAAAATACCTACATACGTACTATAAAAAAATAGTTCAGTATACTTTAGTTTTTATACTTACTAGCCTTTGCCCACTGCTCTGTCTATAAGAAATATGTCTTCTTATACCCTCTTTTTCAGGGATCTTATTCAAATGAACACCCAAACCTCAGATTTTGATTGTAATGAAAATATGATTTAACTGGCTTATCACTCCATATAATTCACAATTGCCTTTTTTCCAGGTGGGTCTGGTATATGTCTTCAATTTAATAGTCGGCACAGGAGCCCTTACATTGCCAGCAGCCTTTGCGAGAGCAGGATGGGGTCTCAGTACTGTTTCATTAGTATTTTTAGCATTCATGAGTTTTATGAATGCTACTTTTGTAATAGAGGCCATGGCCTGTGCTAATGCTGTCTTTAAGTGGAGAAGATTGCAGTCTATTAAGAGGGATGAGAGTGTGAGTTTCCTACATTTTGGAATGCAACATAAGAATTTTAATAAATTTAGAGACAGGATTTCTGAAATAAAAGGTAGCCTATGTTACTCTCCTGTCCTCCAACTATATCTGTGCAAAAAGACCTCTTTGAAAAGGACATTTTTGAAATTTGACATAAAAATGTATCCCAAATCCCAAAGGCCCTCTCAAACTGAACCATATTTAATTCAAATAAATAAATTCTATCATTTCAAAATTAACATGAAAGAAGGACAAACAAACACACTTCCGCATTTATAATATTAAGTAATGGGTTTTTTTACTTATCTTATTTGGTAAACAAACCTTGCATGTCTTTTGATTGTAATTTTTTTAAAAAAGAGTTTAAAAAATATAATTATTAGTTCTGCAAATGTAACATGGGTTAAAAAATAATTTTAAATGACAATTTATTTAAAAAAGACATGCAAATTTTGTTTACCAATTAAGACAAGTCAAAAGAAATACACTTTAGTTAGACTAAGATGTTTAATTTAAAGTACTAAAATAAGTTCTTCAGAAGTCCCAAAAAACACTTAATGCCTTTTCTATTCCTCTGTTATTTAAAATGTTCAATTTAATATGGGCAGAAATGGTACAAAATGATACACAAAGCCTGTTATCTGCATTTGTCGAGTGGGTGTGATAATGTAGGTGGAGGTAAGCACAATGTGCAGGACAATACAGCACAACTTTTATTTTTCCAATATTAATTAAAAGTGGTATGGCTAATGGCTATCTTCACTGACATTTACATACCAATGCCTTGTGAACTATTTTTACATCTAAATTTTTACAACTTTTTTCATATTGGATGACCACAGACCCGTCCTAATAATATAATATATAAAATTTCAGATTCAGGAGCATGATGAGTCTGAAGAGGAAGCGATCCTGTCTCCAAGGTCCTACAATGAAGGGGAGGAGCCTCTAGTATGTGAAGATTCTGTGTCATCTAGATATTACAGCTTGGAAAACAAAGTAGAGCTTGGGGAAATGGCTAACTTATTTTTTAATAGGTATGACATTTTTGTCACTTTAAAAAGTAAGTAGGAAAATATAGATTTTTAAGCAGAAGATGAAATGAGATTGTACACTTAGTAGCTTTTTAAAATGAGAGGAGGAATGAGGGAAACACTGATAGAAAGGGAGAGAGATAGAAAGAGGGTGTGTGTGTGAGAGAGAGAGACAGCAATATGTGACCTGGAGTCTGAAGACAGCTTTTATATTTGGTACAAGTATAAAAGATGTTTATTAAAAATCTGTTTTTTCGTAAGAATAATATATTCTCCAATATAATTTATTAACATGTCAATCCGTTGCGTCGTTTTGGCGTGAAAGGAGAACACACAAACAAACTTTCGCATTTATAGTTAGGATTATTTTGGTCAGCAAAGTTTAAACAAATTGACTAGGTTGAATTCAACAAATTGTGTGATTTTGGCCATTTAATCTTCACCTTCATCAGTATTTTTTGTTAACCACTGATTATTCTGTATTTCAGGACTGGCAGAACTCTGTTTTACTGCATCTTCTGCATTTACCTGTATGGTGACCTGTCCATTTATTCTGCAGCTGTTGCTAAGTCAATTATGGATGTTGTTTGGTGAGTAATATTTTCTTAGCTGATTTTATAATGTAAACAACCTCCTCATAAAGTGGTTGTGGGAAGCTAGAGTAGCTTTACTTACCTATTTTATAAATGAGATTGTAAAATATATGTACCTATTATCACATCTTTTATCCCAAGATGGGTACACAGGGACAATAGAATGCCATTTGCTACGATCCTGACATACCACTTTTGCTTCTTTTATATTCATCATACCTTTCATACATGCTCGGCGATTGTGTGTACTTTATCAATATTTTTTTATATGTTTAATAAAAGTACAACTAGGTCGTCCTCTGCCAGCATTCCCTTTCACTTCTGCCATAGGAACCTTTTTGGTATTTCATAAAGAAGTGTCCAAACCATAAAAAGAAGAATTATTAGAATCTCTTAAATTCACGGACTAAATGCTCTTTCCAGTTTATTAGTTTTTATATTAAACTAAATATTATCAAGCGATGACTATTTATAACATAAATTAATTATACAATATTGTTTTATTCGTAAATTACTTGGTAATATTTTGTTGATTAATTTCCGCTGAAAAAATAAACAAGCTAGCACCATATATTGGCAGGTAGATTTCTAGCGAGTTGAAACGATTTAAAAGGGACTTCAGTCCGATGCGTTATTGAATTTTATTTTTACATTCGACAGCACACACCGGCCTATAAACAGGACGAACACCAGCGAATGGGAGACGCAGCGATGCTTCAACAGCACCTCTAGTTCCGACCCGTACACGAGGCTGGACGTGTATAGAATAACTTTGTTGACATTTGTGGGCGCGATGGGGCCTTTTGTGTTCTGTAATGTGCAGAAGACAAAGTACTTGCAGCTGTTTACTTCGGGCATGCGGTGGATGGGTGAGTTGGTTATATCTTCCTAGGTTTATTAAAGGAATGAGATTTTATCAAGGAGTTTATATCCGACAAACCACAGTTCTCTAACTTTTCCATTTAAAAATACCTAAACAGGGCCACTCGTTAGGTATAGCCTCACAAATACCACCATAAAAACGAGGGAGACCTGGTCTTCCGCTGGGTACCCAGGAGCCGTAACACGGTTTCGGGAGCTGTGTAAGGCAACCAGTGAAGAAAGAAAAAAAAAACTCTAGAAATCCAAAGATTTTTTTTTGTAGTCTAAGAAATACAATTATTTTTTCAGCTTTCACAATAATGATAACTCTGGCGATACGATTGTTGATTATCGACGGGCCACAAGGTACACCGCCCGCCTTCGACTTCACTGGCCTACCAACGTTATTCGGAGCTTGCGTCTACTCCTTCATGTGCCACCACTCCTTACCCGGTCTTATAAGTCCGATCCGAGGTAAAAATAAACTGGGAATCCATCTATCTCTAGACTATATATTAATAAGTATATTCTATCTTCTTCTAGCGTTTTCTGGCGCGTTCGCGTTCGCCCAATTAAACGATCTCTACACGCTAAACTTTGTCCCGACGGACGACGAAAACAATTCAAAAATACAAATAATCGATTATTTCCTAGCACTTTTTCCCGTTTTCACGTTGTCGACCAGTTTTCCCATTATAGCTATAACGCTGAGGAATAACTTGCAAAGTTTATTCTTTGATACGACTAGACGGGTGTGGTATACTGTGGTATTGAGCAAAGTTTTATTTCCTATCGTTACTGTTGTACCGCCGTTGCTTTTGACTTATTTTTTGGAAGACATTAGTGTGCTTATAGAGGTTACGGGCGCGTACGCTGGTACGGGAATACAGTATTTGATACCTACTCTGTTAGTAGTGTATGCGAGAAGGGAATGTACTCTCTTGCTAGGTTTAGGTGTAGCTAATACGTATAGAAGCCCGTTTTCGCATATATTGTGGGCTGTGTTTGTCTTGCTGTGGTCTTTTGTGTGCATTGTTCTGGTCTCGGTGCATTTCTTTGAGAAGAAAGCACTAACGACGTAAAGTTTAGTGCAACCTACTAAGTTAAAGGCGCTTGCAAATACTATATCAGGCGAATTGATCTTGTAATAGTGGCACAATTACTTATCTGAGATGTCATGTAGTAGCATATCAGAAAAATAATAAAAACCGATTAGTAACGGCAGCATCTTGATTTATAGACGTATTTTCTGGTAGTAATTTAGTGTTGAAAAAGTATTAATCTGTAGCAGCTATACTGTCGCCATCTTGAAATTGATTTTAGTAACTCTTATTGTTTTAAAAATAGGTTATGAAATGATTTTGTATCAGAAAACTAGCTCAAATTATGAAATTATGTGCTATGATAGAAGGACATAACACAGGACTGCGATATAAAATTTGAAACATCTCCTTTATAATATGTTGGCTAAGCCAATCAGTATGTAGCTTTCTCTATATTTTTACAAGCTTTCTGCCCCGGTTTTGTCCGTGGAATTTTTAGATGGTCTGTTTTCACTTGAAATAAGGACAATCAGATAAAATACTACACTTTCGCATTTATAACTTTAGTTAGAATTTGTGGAATATGGCGTCTTTTGGTTAGCAGGTTGGTTTAATATTAGTTGAGAGTTCCTATATTTTATGTAGAATTTTTATTTACTTATTAGTGATTATTTAGTTCAAATAATATTTTATATATAGTTTTCTTAAAATTTGCTGTACAGAGAGATTTGTTGTTAATTTGTTAAGTATTGTTGTAGTATATGGCTGTATGACATTATAACCTTTGCCTAAGTTATGCGGAATAAGGATTCCGGTCATAGATACCTTTCCCAGTTCTTTTTTGAAAACATGAATGTTTCTGCTTTTTTTCTGACTTTGGATGCTTAATGACTTTTCCTATCTTCTTCTCTCTTTGTAGACTTATTGTTAATGCCAAGTACGATTTTGTCCCTGAGCATTTCTTCCTTGTATTCTTTATAGTTGCATTCTTCTATTAAATTTGTTTAGTTTACTATAATATGACTCTGTTGTTTTTTGGGACCATTTGGGTGCTAATCGTAGACAGTATTTCTTGACAAGTGCATTCTTCAGTATTCTTTATTCCGAAGTAGGTATATTTTCGTAGTTCTCCTTCCCCAATGGTGCTAAACAGTTGTATTGTTTGCTAAGTTTTACTTAATTTCAACCAAATGGTCAATTCAATACATATAAATGGAGACATAATTAAATTATTATTATAGATAATATTAATTGAGTTAGGTTTATGGATAAACTAGCTTTTGCCCGCGACTTCGTTCGCGTAGAATTAGGAATAATTACGTAATTTATGTAAATACGCAGAGATTTCCCTTAAATTTATCTTTTACCCCCGTACATTCCCCGTCAGTCAGAAGTTCAAAAAAGTATAAATTCGGTACATATAAATTAATATCTTCCCAGTCCCGTAAAATGTAAAAACTTCTACACGCCGCGCCGTTGCACCCCTCCGTAAGGGTCGTTTTGAAAAATCAAAAAATACGTATTTTATTATTTGTTTTGATGAATATTTGTACCAAGTTTCAAGTTGATACCTACATGTATGTAATACGATTTCCCTATACAAACTTCTACACCCCGTTGCACCCCTCCTTATGGGTTGTTTTTAAAAATACAAAAATACGTATTTCATTATTTGTTTTGAAGAATATTTGAACCAAGTTTCAAGTTGATTCACGGAGGAAATAAGATTTTCCATACAAACGTATTTACCCCAAGGGGTTGAATATCGAAATATCCTTCCTTATTCCTTGTTTACATAATAAAGGGAACCTCTGTGCAAAATGTCAGCTTCCTGGGTACAAGGGTTTGGGCTGGGCGTTGTAGGAAAAAATAACCACATATTTTAAATTATAATTATGCTCTGTTGAGTTTCGATATTACTATGACACTTAGCTAAAAACTTTTATTATTTTATTATTTAAGTCAGAATTACATAATTAGTACTAAAGTTATTTTTTGCTTTTAGTATAAAGTATTTTAAATCAACAATTAATTTCAATTAATAACTATATTTTAAAATTGACTTAAATGTCATATTTCATCATTCACTCAATTTGAATTTTGCACTATCTAAAAGCCAACGGTTAAAACTTTAGGAAGCCGATTACCGCTCCCTAAGCTTCTACAATTCCAATGTCATCAGACACAGGCGCCGGTAATCGGAATCGGTTTGAAGTCGATCCCGATTACCGGCGGAGTTACGCAATTAGGTAGCAGGATAGATACTTTTCTTGGCTCTTGTTTGGTCGGCCAACCACGTGTCCATTTGTATGGCGCGACAGTAATTTAGCCATGATGTATGGAATGTCCTGTAGACTTCTTCGAGATTTATATCTGTATTATGATTAGAGGAACTGCCCAAAGCACGTTTACGCTGTTTAAATTTGTTTCTGGTACGTTCTTCATTGTCGCAATAGTTTCTTTTATTATTTCTTTAACCGCTGCCACCATGTTTTAAATTAAACCACTTATAAAGAGTATCAAGATTTAATTGAATAATTTATTTAAAAAAAAAACAGAAAGTATGCGTTGACATCTATGACCGGAATTCTCATCCCGCGTAACTTAGGCAAAGTATCACATTATTTAAAAATCAATTTAGCCTTAATCTAACGAAATTGATCACAGACTCATCCAATTCTTCTACAGACTGTCCTCCGTCCGTTTTCAAATCATCGTGTCTATTTCGATGCCGGACAGATCCCGGAATATTGTCCACACACACATGCACACACACATACGTATTACACAGATATTGGGACCAACATCTCCAGATCATCCGGCAGACAGACCAAAAATTTTCGGTGTGATATCCGCCGAGTCTGTGGTGGGTTTTAACAATTTAAGCATTTTTCTTTCGTACAAAGTAAATTAAGCAATTCAACTGCTGTACATTATGCACAATTTTACAAAAAAAAACCCCGCTATACAATTTTCCCTGTAAAACAGGCTCTCTTTAGTATTATTTAGTAGGTTTTAAAGTAACATTTACTGTAATAGGTATTATCAATCAGGGTGTCTCAAAAGTTAAGGACAACAGAAAAGAGGTGGATGAGGATGAAATTTTGTGACGAAAAGTCCTTTAGTGTTTTTATTAATTAAGTTATTAGTTATTAATTAAATAAAGTAGCTAAGAAGAATATAAATCATTAAAACAATAAATAAAGAGAGAATTTTGTCGATTTTACCAAAAGCTTCTGATTGGCTACTTTATTTAATAAATAACTAATTAAGGGTGTGTCAGATCAAAAATCGCTAAGGACTTTTAGTTTCAAAATTTCATCACCTTATCTGCTGTCCTTTACTTTTGGGACACCTATATAAAATAAATCTGTTAGACGTAGGATGGATCTCTCAAGATGTTTTCCTATGTTATATCTACGTTGTAATATTTGTTTTACATATTGGCAATTGCAATTTTTTATTGTTTTATTTTTAATATATTTTATCAAATTAAGATAGATATAAATATTATTGTCTTGTATTTATATCTTATTTAAACAATATTAATTAATATATACCTACTGACAAAGTTTAAATATTATAAAAAAAACACAAAGAACCCCATGAGTAGCTCTCTAATAATGAATATGTAGTGATACATACTCATAAGTAGAAAACCTCGAAATCACTGTCCTGCGGTAGAAATATTAATTATATTATTTTCAGTTTATTAGATTTTTTACCCGAATATTAATGAATCAAATCAAACGAAATATTGTCAAAGACGATTTATAATGATAGTTTTTATTTAAATTATGATATGTTTCTTGTATAATAAATGATTATGTGGATAGGGCATGTTATCTTTATTTTTATGTTAAAGTACGCGCCACGAAGAGAAGGAATTTCGTACATTGACCTTAGTGACGCTGCAGGTGTAAACAACATTTTTATTGTTATTTTTTTGAAAATTTGCTGATTATATAAGTCTATAACATTTATTGTAAATTTTAAAAACCAATGATACATGGCATATACATAATATGAGGAAATAAAAATATAAATGAATTATATGCATTTTATGACAATATGGATATATTTTTACACAATATAAAAAACCTTAAAATTTAATTTTAACATTAAAAATAACTAAATAAACCAAGTCCGCGTGGAATAGTGGCAAGAATACTGTCTGCACTTTCCCGCCGCCCGCCACCAAAGCGCAACAGTAATATTGCAAAAACCGGTTTGTTATCTCTGGCGAACTCGGTCACTCGCTTCGCCCCGCACCACTAACCGCGGTAGCGAACAGTCGAGCGACAGAATTGTATGGCGTTCACATTTGGGATGATAATTCAACACGTTTATAGTACAGGCTGTGTCAATGTACGAAATTCCTTCCGTTCGTGGCGCGTACTTTACTAAATAATTTACGAATAAAAAACTGGAAATATCCATTGGGAGTTAAGGTCGTTATGTTCACTCTTAATACTAAGAATTTATAATTTTGAGGAAATACGTATGTGCTAATGCTTTTTTAATTCAGCAAAAAAATACTTTGCATAGAATGTCAAGTTCAAATGTAAACAAAATGGTATAGTCCCCGGATTATAACATGACCTAAAATGGCGGTTTTACACTTGTGATATTACACTTACAGATGTGTTTAAAAAAAAAATTGTTATGTATCCATATAGTTATACAATTCCAGAATATAAAGGTAAAGTAGAAATTAATAGCATATGGACAATAAAAAAAATTTGTTCTGCGCATAGGTCAAGTTATAATCCGCGACTTATAAGAGTTGATTTTATGAAGGAAAGAAAACTTTAGCTGCGTCCCAAAATAAACACCATATAAATATTAAAAAAAAAGTAATTTGATTACTAACAATTTAACATAACATTGAGATAGTTTTTAAGACTGATATAATCTACAATAGTACCTGTTTTTCTAAAGTGATTTAGGGTCTTGATCTATAGTACAGGTATCGCAAGGTGAGTTGATGCAAACAATACATGCAAATGACGTAGTACATGCTCGCAGCGACGTAATAGAACAAAATTAAAAAAATGCTGTATGCAGTCTTGAGCTCAACTCTCGCTGCGATACCTATACTAATCAATGCCGTGCGAGCATGATCGTGTAGAGAGAATCTCAGAAAGAGAAAGAAATAATGTCCCATAATGCAAAACAAAAAGGACTGGTTTCCGCGACGCTACACTTTGTCACTGCGGGAATTTGAATCTTTCTCTTTCTGAGATTTTGTCTACGTCGAGATATTCTTTCTACAGTATCATGCTCGCACGGATGGAAGTGACATCTCAAAAAAATTTGTGCTCCAAAAACTGCGCCTCTCTTTCATTCATGAGTAAATGAGAGAGAGAGAGAGAGGAACATATGGGTTGGCGGTCCGGTCGCACTTTTTGGAGCATAAAATTTGCTTTGAGATGTATCTTCCATACATAGGTAATATAGTTGCATGTTTAGGGCAGGATTTAATTTATTGTAAGTGCAATTGTTTTTTATATCTTTTATATGATTTTTATAACATTGTTATAATTACTAATTACTACATTAATTTGTATTTAATTGATGGCTGATTTTAGAGTATTTTATAAAAAAAACTTGTCAGCTATTTTTATTTTCGTAACTGCTATTTACTTTGTGTAATTGTTACGTGTAACATTTATAATATAGCACAAACAAGAACTGATTGTAATCCAAATTATTTTTATAAACTTTTAATAAATAAAATAAATTTATTAATGTTTATCTAAGCATTTAATTTTAGTCTCTAGAACACCACCCTTTCCATGAGTTACAATATTTTTCCTTAATTAAGAGACTATTGTCAAAAAACCCCAATTATTGTCATTCTTCTATGGACCATCCCCCTTAAATAAAATAACTCAAATAGAGGTTGAAAGAATTTATTTATCAATAATGATTCATATACATAGGTGTGTCACTTATTGCATACACAAGCGACTAAGCCTTCGACAGCACAAAATTGACTTTGGCATTGATGAGTGCGGCAGACGTCTCTACTCAGCAAAATACAAAATATCGCAACGCAACCACTCAAGTTTCACAAACAATAAACCCCAACAAAACAAGAATCACTTAAATTGTGATATTTTTTTTACCTTTGTGTCCTCAGTCCACTACAATTCGCGGAATATAATTACGATACATATAGTTATAATAGTAAAACTTAATAGAGGCAAGGGGCAATTTAGGCAAATAATTTTTAATTCATTCATCCCCCTACCAATCCCGGCTTTCTATTAGGTTATACCATTATACATTTGATATACACTGAAGCTGAAAACTCGACAATTAAAATTTATTTTGTATATTTTCTACATAAATTTTAATAATGAGACATACAACATTGGACATTGAAAATTTAAGACGATTGAATTCGTTTCTGAAACTATTTATCCAACTTATTAGCAAATGTATATAATTCAATGATGAAACATAATTTAATATAATTACGAAGTACGACAATTTGCTAATAAATAAGAAATTCAGATACTAAAATCCTTACAAACGCTACTGTCATGCCATACGACTTCTTACCACCGGCTTCTATATTAAAAATACTTGTGACAGTGAGAAAGTACTTAATTCTAAAACTCCACTCCACATCCACAATTTGCGTCTTCAGTACGTATTTTAATAAGAATATCTAAGTGACATTGTACAAAATACCTATACAATCAGAATTATCTTCCAGCAATATAATTAATAAAAGATTATGCGGTAAAAAATATATTATTGTGAGATTAACGAACGCTAAATAAATTATAAATAATTGTAAATTAAAAAAAGAGGTACGCAGTAATTTCCAGAATCCAGTTCCATATAAATAAATTCGCTTGACCTGTATCTAAACTACTCAACTGTAGACAGTCCTAAATACATAAAACGACAATAAAACAATCAACAACTCTCGTGTTGGCACTATGCGATCGTAAGGTTCAACTTGAAACGTCCCACATTTGAGTAAAAAATAAGTAGAGATCCAAAAATAATGTCTTAAATTTCGCTTCAATCTAAGTAAGCCTTGAGTAATTGCAAACCGAAATGTTCATAAGTACAATTATAATAAAATTATCAAATTCAATGTTCACACATTGCATTCACAATACTGACTTTAGCACAAAATATTTGCGTATGTAATAATAAAATATCAAATAAGACGAGGACTTGATTGGAACTCATATCAGCCTGTGGTATGAACAATAAATCCCATCGACAAACACATAACAAAATATCAACAAAACGTGGCGGCCGCGAGGCGACAAAGGAAACAAAAACACCGGCTACACTTCCAATGTACGTAATACCTATATTTTGATAGTACATCACAATAAATACTATAACTACAAAATAGTATCAATAACAAACGTAGCGGAGGCGGGCGCGGGCACGCTCGACAGCGCTCCGAGTATAAATTGCATACATTCCTAAAATTTAGTTAGTGCGGCCCGATAAGATGTAATTAGCGAAGGGACGGGGTTTACACGGCGCGCTATAACGTGCTGGGGGGCACTGTGATGTCGTGACGTCGCAGCGCCGCGCGGAAAGTCTCCAGCGACGAGCGGAGAGTGAGACAGAACCCGCGGCTGGCGGGGATGAGGGGAAAGTCGGGGGGCGAAGCTACTGGCGCGGTGGGCGTGGCCTCATTAGAAGTGGTCGCCGAGAGAGCCGCCCAGCTCTCTAATCGGCGACACAGCTTGTCGGCGCACTGCCGCTGGTGCGCGAGGATCTCGGCGCGGAACGGCTCGGGCGGATTAGCGAGCATGCGACTCATGGACTGGACCAGCTTCAACAACACCATCTCGTTGTACATGCGGGAGTTCTCCTTGCCTTGTTGCGAGCCTGAAAGGTTAACAGACACATATACATTCTGTTTCAATGGCTACTGCCACACAAACCCCGTAACCCCGAGAGTTTTTCCTGATTACGAGTTAAAAAGTACCCAATGTCGCCACAAAAGGCGTGACTGGCGGACTATATTTTTTTTTGTCTGATAGTTGCGCGCATTCATGGACCAACCTTCTCTTAAGAACAGGCGGTGAGGCGGTGGCAAGGTCACATGTCTACTCTATAAAAAACATTAAAGCAGTGTGTGTTATATAGATAGAAAACCCAACCATGATTGACCAATTACATTAATGAATTTAACTTTGCTGAACAGCGTTCATAATATGATAGTTTGCGTAATTTCAACTTAAAATTGAACCAGTATGATTGATAAACAAATACTTTTTCTTTTGGCGTGGCACTTTGTGAACTCGGAGTTCGCTAGTTAATGGATATCGTCCCCACCTTTCTGTTTCTCGTAGCCGGCCTCGTTGAAGTAGGGCTCATCGTTGAGTATGAGACCCTGTAGAGACACGATGACCTGCAGCAGCGAGCTGTCCCGGCCCCACACCTCCACACCGCGACCGGACCACGTACCCAGCAGGGACACACACACCTGACAAAAAACATTGAAATTGCTTAGCATGAGGAACTCTGAAACTATAAGGGATATGGATAAACCATTTCGTCGATCTTGAATCATCTGATGCACAGATTTAAAAAACCATTCGACCATGTACCATTTAGTAGGGTTGGACATTCTCGCGCCGGGCTAACCCCACTGCATAAAGAAACCAAACCAACCTTCCCGTCCTCATACAAGTTCGGATTGAGCCTGTCCGTGCAGTACGAGTGGTAGTGGCAGAGAGGCGGCGCGCGCGGGTACTCCCCGCCCAGCTGAACGTCGAACACGAATAACCCGTCCTCGTACGGGGTCTTCTTGGGTCCGGCGATCATCACCGACAGCAGGTCGATGCGGTCCTCGAAGCCGCGCACCCATACCTGCGACAACCGAAAGTTCTTTAGGTTCTTAACACATCATTTTAATATCTAATGAATTCGTCACTTTGTTTGTTTTACCTACACACATATTGCTTTAGCCCAAGGGTGGCAAACCAGCGGCCCGTATTGTATTGTTGTGGCCCGGAGTTTTAAAAAAAAAACACTTCTTCTATTTCACGTTTAGAATCAATACACACACACACACACACACCTACCTAAGGAGCGCCCTTAAACTCTCAAAATTAATATTAATAAATATATTATTATTTTTAATAAACGACAAAATTTCAGAAGAAAAAATTATATTTACAAAACTACGAGTTAGAGCGAGCGCACTACTAGCCATGCGCGCTCCTATGAGTCAAAGTTTTTATGCAATATTCAGTACAAAATATTATGAGTGCAAAAGACTAAATGCGTGACACGTGGAGAAGAAGATTTTATATGGGGAATTATGCATATTTGGAGTACCACTCCGCGCGACAACGACCGTTCCATGGCAGTTTGTTTTATCAAAAATTACAAGTAATTTTCCATAACATTTATCGCCGCGCCCGCGACTTTTAGTTGCATTTTCTTCTATTCATTATTGTTTTATTGAGTAGCATAAGTACTTAATCAACAAAATCTCGATTTTCATAAAAAGTAATCGATGATTTCTCTCATCAAAAAGATGACAAATAAGTTGAGGAATAGATTTTATTTACAAATAAATGGCACCTTTTTTTCGGTATTTTTTCACGAAGCGCATCTGAATGTGATGTGACTTAATACTAGGCGGAATCGTTTATTGGTTACTCACCCCCGGCGGCAAATCGCTCTTCAGCAACTTGATCTCCCGCCGCACCGCTGAGTAGAAACTCCTCGGCTCCGACGGCTGCAACATCGACAAACGGAACCGGTGGGCGGTCGGGGCGCTCTCGAGCAGGGCGAACCCCTCGGCGCCCTCCTCGGTCGTGTAGGGCTGCTGGACGTCGCCGTCTACGTCGGCGGCCTCGGCGGTCGCCAGAGGGGCTGTGTCTCCGGTGGTTGGACCTGTAATTTTTAAAACTAATTTATCGATAATTAAATTAAATTGTATGAATTGCAGCTGAAATAAGAGGTATAACAAGGTGATGGCGGATCT
This sequence comes from Nemapogon koenigi, assembly GCA_963924495.1. Taxonomy (NCBI): domain Eukaryota; kingdom Metazoa; phylum Arthropoda; class Insecta; order Lepidoptera; family Tineidae; genus Nemapogon; species Nemapogon koenigi. The sequence goes on from OZ004643.1 coordinate 9,256,494, forward strand.
GTACCTATGCAAAGTTTGACTATTCCAAAGTACACAAATTAATTGCTTAAACCTACCTTATTATATTAGAAAATAAGCATTTTGTCGATCGTCTTGCGTTTGGGACAAAAAACTGATGCTTATGAAGAAACATTTAAATGAAACTTTTATCATTTTGACTGAGGAGATTTGTGTTGTTTCATTACCTTCAGATTTAGCTATAGTGCTGTCGGCGTCAACTTTCTCGAAGCTAGAATCGCCGTCAGATCCTTGCTTCTCCTTTTCTTCGACCTTCTGTTCTTCGCGCACGCTAACAACAAGACTTCCGTATTGCCTAAAATATTATAACAATAATTGTATTAAAATTATATATAATAAAACCCTTAGTTGTGCCAGGTTTTTGTAGCGCGGGTTGTCATTCCGGTTTCTACCGTGTATCAAATACATCAAAATATATATTGACAGAATTTGTTAAAGTTTTAAAATACATTAGGTTAAGTACAAACAACTTACATGCACACCAGACTGACATCAACTATGCTGAAAGCGAATTGCAAGGTTATTTAGATAGGAAAACATTTTTGTAAACTTGCAATTCGCTTCGATTAAGAAACACTCCATTCCATAAGAAATTAATAAATGTATTACACAAATTCATACGCAAACTTACATTAAACAAAACATAATAAATAATAAACTACCAATTTTGGTCACTATTTTACTGAAAATAGAGAAATTAAGGTACCACTTTTAACAGAGGATCTACAAAACAAATGGGACAACACAAAAAAATATGATAATGAAAATTTGCAAAAAAAAACAATACAAAATTTATAATGGTGCTGTAAAATTCACAAATAAACATATTAGAATATTAAATAATATATGTATGAGCCGAGATTTTTATATAAATTTAATTGTTTAATATAAGTATTGCGATACACAATAAATGGTATACTGGTACTTACCAAAAATATATTTTATGCCATTTTAATACATATATAACATTAATAGTTTATTACTAAAAATACATGCAATAAATAAGAGAACAGAAATAACATACATAAACATCTGTGATTAAAAGGTTTCACCTTTATGATACGAGAGAAATTGCAATTTTTAAATGGCAGGGGGCCGATTCTCGCTCTTTCGATATTTAGTCGAAAGAGAAATCTGTGCGGCAAAATATAAAAAAAATGTAGGTACTTTGAAAAGAGTTAATTCTTGGTAACGATAGAGATGGATGTCGTATATCGAGGGATAAACTCGTTTTGTCTCACGAAGTACGACATGTGTCGAGTGGTCATTTGTAGTCGACACATGTCGTACGCTGAGAATATACCTATGTCAAAAAACATGGCGAATCTCAAATGACGTAGTTTTCAACATTTTGCAGTAAGTAGTCTAACGTGAGACAAAAAACTCTTTTCAAAAGTACCTACATATTTTTGTGATATTTTTCCGTAGACACTTCTCTAATTCGACAAATATCGAAAGAGCGAGAATTATTCAAAACAAAATAGTCACCGCCAGAAGTGAATATGAGATAAAATATTTGTTCCAATTCGAACGGACAGGCCATGATTTATTTGATTTATTAATTGTACAAATGTTAAACTCATAAATTCCAAAGAATTATTTAAAGAACTGGTCGGTGGCATGTGCGTTCGAATTGTAATATTACACACAACAATGACTGATCAATGAATGATGACTGAAAACGGTTTTTTTTTTTTATTTTACATACTCATTTCAAACAAACCATACATGCGCTGACCTCTACAACTGACGCCAATAAAACCGTGGTCACAAACATGAAGAAGTGGCAAGTGCAGATATAGGTCCACACGGTAAAGACTGGCGCGAACAATACAATTAAATAGTTGAATGTAAAGTCAAGACGCCATACATATTTTTTTCCTTTATTATCCTTATATCCAAGTAGGTACAACTAAAAAAAACTATTCGCGCCAGCTCTCGTCACGTGTCCCATACAAGAAATGATAAGCAAAAAAAAATGCTAAAAGGAGTAGGTTGGGTGGAAACTCATAAAATAAAATAAAAAGTGTCTCACACTGAAAAGTGGTAGGGTAACTTCTCCGTATTGTCAGAGTCTGATTTCATTAAGCTGTTAAGAAATTCGGCCAACTCGGCAGGCCGTCTCCTGCGAAGTACAATAATTTGTTATATAAATCAATGCTCCGTATGAAAATTTACTAGTAGTCGGCCAACATTTCAGACGGACGGGTGGTGTGCGATGTATGATGTATTTCGTAAATTCGAACACTACTGGTCCGATTTATCTTCACGGTTTGCCTTACAGCTTCCGGGACCATTGCCGGCCTCAGGGTACCCAGTGGAAGACAAAGTCTTCCTTACTTAGTTGGAAGTTTTTTTTTGAGGCTATACCTACACCTAACGAGTGGCCAGCTCTGTTGAGGTATGTAGATGGAAAAGCCTCTTTGTACGGTTTGTCGGATAATGTACATAGATTTTTTTTTATAAAAACCCATTGGTACATGTCGGATGTGGGGATCGAACCCGCGACTTCTCAGTTGTTAGCCGACGTTAATAATATTATTTCACGGTTATAAAATGTAGCAATATTTCTAACTAAAACCGGAGAAATACGACCAAATCCGTCTCGAGATGGATCTAATATGGACAATTATATTTTAACTTAGAAAATTTCACACACTTTATGAAAACATAAAGCTATTTCTAATAGTTTTTGTATAATACTGGAAGATTATATTATGTCCGTTTGTGTATCGATTTTTTGTGAAATCGTTCCTTCTTTCTGGCCTATCTATCTTATCCTTGGTTATTTTATCGGTTTTTTTGCAGTGTATCTCTCTAATAACTTTTTAAAAAGATATCGACAAAATAAGCCGCGCGGTTTACTGAGTTCATTGCGCTAACAAGCTTGCTCTTAAGTACACATACATTTTTTCATAACGTCATTGCGTCTAAAATTATTGGCCACCTAGTAAATTCGTAAGGTACTATTGGATATTAGTATACTATTGGACCGATTGCGATGAAACTTTGGCTTCTACTTTTTTAATAGACTGATCTAAAAATAATTTTCAAAGATTTCGATTCACCTATCCTATAAATACACCCCCGTGAGTTACAAATAGGATGAACAATCCATTACGTATGAACTTATATTGTATTAAATTGATATTAATTATTCCTATTGAAATGTTACATTAATTTGCGAGTCTGGCTCGGATTCGGATGAAATATAGTACAGCGAATGGAGAAAAACACTTATTTTAATAATCTACAGACCTAGTTGTTAATTAGGTATACCTACATACTTTTATATATTATAATGTATTTTTTAAATACCTGCTGACTTCATCGTGAGCTTTGATAAGTTGAGAATGGATCAGACAACAAAGTTTGTAACAAACGTTACGGGACTGCAGTTCCGGATTTTTTAGCTTCACTTCGTTGGCACTGACGTTCCCTGGAATATAATGTATTTATTTATATGTTAGAAAGATAAATGGAAAAAGAAACTATGTGCTCATTGATAAAAGTTGCTTAAGGAAAATGCAATTTTCCTGGGCGAATGGGATATTTTTCCGGGATGAAAGTAGTCTATTTTACCCTTCGGCCATGTTTAAAAATCACGTAGATCCGTTGCTCCGTCTTGATGCGAAAGTAACAAATGGCAAACAAACACTTTCGCATTTATAATATTAGGTAGGATTATGTCGGTTTAAAATTAAAACAAACAAGTTCACCAACATAACCCATTACTAAGACTGGCGTGTGAGCAAGGAAAAATCCACCAGCATGATTACTTCATATTCCTAGCCTCGCAATCCTATTGGTCGATATTTTGATCTCCCATCGCCCAGTTTCGTCATCGCAGCTTTTTTTACGTGACGCGACCTAATAATCTGTTACTGATATCAAAACTACAACTTTATATTGTTTTTTGAAGAAAATTAAATACCTTAGATAAAAAATTATACAAACATCTCTCAGTGGCGGTGTCAACAATTTTTCCACTAGAATTGGACGGCTTAGGAGCAGCAATCATCATTGGTGCAACTTCATCAATCTGAAAAAAAAAACGACATCTTTATTTAGAAAAAAATATTTATTGAATCACGCCACTTTTCAGAAAAACTACGTCCCTAGGTAATAAACACAAGAGAGAAAATAATACACTCTATCATTCATATCATACACAAGTGACGCTTTTTTAAGGAAACCTAAACAGTGACTTCCTTTGAAGTATTTTAAAATAAAAAATCCCAATTCTAAAGAAGTTCTATGCTGCTTAACAGTTGTTAAAAATATCACAGCCACAGAGCACAACAATAATTTACCTCCATCGGCTCGACATTAACGTTGGTGGCGATAATGGGTCGTCCATGCGTGCTATCCAACTCCTCAAACTGTATACGCTCTCGAGAAGGAATCTCGGCACAGGCGGTGTCGGCTTCACTTAACGCTGCAAATATTAATTTTTCAATTAAAATTGTTTCGCATTGGATACGAGGGTGCACGAAACGCTGCATATCAAAGAAGAATGGCAACAGTCCATACAAATTCAGTGTCGTACTTTTGAAATGGGGGTTTGCTGAAAAACATATTTGTAAAAAAAATCAAGTAAACGGCATTCGGAACGTCCGCTATTATATTTTTATTTATTTAAGCACACATATAGATTGACAGTTGGTATTATTCTAAACATATAGATATTATTCTATCATTTATATAGAGAGCGTATTGTAATATATGCTTTCAGATCACAGACATGTAATACTATATGCGCGAAAAATAAGTGTATGGAAGGATACAACTCACCGGGTTTCTCCTCGGTAGGTGTGAATAAGCGTGTCAGTTGCTCGTGCACGCGTCGCTCACTAGCGCTCGGTGTGCTCGCGCCACGCTCGCGGACTCGCTCAAGGAGACCCTAAACAACAAATATATTATACACTTAGAACTTCGCGTACGAAATACGAAGATAAGGAAGTAGAGCGTCCTCTCAGTCATTCGTCTACAGATTAAAGCACGAAGCAATGTCAAAAATATTGACGCAAGAAATATTCACGACAACAACGATATCACTTGACATAATTTTTATATGGAGCAGCAATATGGCTAAAATATTGTTCTCATTCATGAAATATGATTCATGTTATTGTTATGTAGGTTATATATGACTATTAGTTTGAATAGAATAGCAATTTACAGGGTATAAAATATTTTAGGAAAATCACGACAACTCCCATCTTTGTTCGATCTATCAGTGCCAAATATTTTGGGCACTGGCTCTATAGCCGAAGTATTAGCATTTTTTTTTTTATAAATACATGTGACATTTTACGTTCAATAAAACCTGTATGAAAATGTAGACGGCCAAAAATTTAGGTCTAATTGTATGTTGTTCGAAGCAAGCAGTTATTTCCAATGATATACTATATAAACTGAGGTAGATGCGTGATTGACGCTCAAGCTATAGCAAGGCAAATGAGAGGTAAGTGTCCCACTATAAATTTGGTCGCGCACAGTCACGCACAATCCTACGACTAGTGTATTACATGTACGACATGTCTCTCTTGAATAGAATAATCCGCAAAAACATCAAGAAAAATGACATCTTGTGTGTTCCGCTTTTGCAGAAATTATACTGCAACTTTAAAGGATAGAAATGATATCTCATTTCATTGGTAAGTACAGAAATTTTATAATTATGGACATAACAATATTTTATTAATAATAATGCGCTGTTGCCAGTTCGCCGCTTGCCTGAGCGAGACGAACGATGCATTTTGTATGAGAGTGATAGAGAAGACAAAACGAAATGGCCTCGACAGACTCAGCGACTGATTATGGGGATGGTTGGTAATATCGGACCTGTCAATAAATTACATGAACCTATTTAAAAAATTTATATATTTTATTAAATGTACGGAAAATGTATATACATAATTATACTTACATTATTATAAATTTATATATTATATTATTGTTGTATGTATAGTATTATGATCTTATTGTATTTATTTATCTTTTAGTCTCCCTAGAAGCGGATTAATAAGAGAAAAATGGATAGAGATAATCAGAACCCAAAGACGAGAATATGATTGGTTGCCAAGTTTTTACTCTAAGATTTAGACGTACGGTGCAACGATACAACCAGCAGTTTTGCGAAGTGGACATATTTTCACATTCTTTGTATATATTTAGGAAAAATATCTGTAACATTCTAAATAGTAGTTAATAGTAAACTTTTTTTTGTATTATTTATTATTTCTATATTTTTTGGAATTTGCATAAAAATATTCTGTTTTGAATGTATGTATAAACAATACGTTTGTATAAACAAACGTCACTGACTATATGACAGTTATTTTTTTTAATATGTATCTATGTTGTAGTAATCTTTGTTGTATAGTTGTTTGTTGTCCAGAATAAAAAAAAAAAAATTTAAAGACTTAATTTTAAATTATACTACATAATACATAAATAAGTAGCATACTAATATCCTATACCAAGCCATAATCTACCTCTATGCTAAATTTCATTTAGAACTGTTCAGCCGTTTGAGCGTGATTGAAAGACAAATGGTCTATTTGTTGTAAAGTCATTGATTATTACATTATATTTATTAGTAAAATAAAAGTTTTTTAATTACATATTGTATATTTTATTATTCCAAAAATATTTCTAAGTAAAATATTGAGTGTTCCATTTAGACAATCTTCCCCTAGTTCCTCCGGAGAAGGTCACGCGTCGATGACGTGTCGCAACTTAAAACATATATTTATCTCTTTTTACCAAATGGATTTCGGTATTGAGCTGTGTTTCTCTATCCCTTTCATCGCTTGAATATATAAACGTAAGTAATTAATAGGTAGCTATAGTATTGTTCAAGCTGTTTATTATCTGCATTTAGTATGGGTATAACGTGTCTACTTATAGTACGTCATTGGTTATTTCCGCATAGATACGTAGATAATAAACGTACACATAGCTTTGAACGAATGAAGAAACACACCATATTAATAAGTCTATGCAAAAATTATATATTGGCGGCGAGGGTGTTAACAGAAAGAGCTCTTAACACTAATGCTTGTCGAACATCGTATATGAATACGTTCGTGTAGGTATCATAACGTTAAAACGGTCGATCGGTAATCAGATAATAAAACTGAATCTCACAATGACATACCAAAAAGTGATCTTCGTGGAAGAATGAGGTTCCCATCAGACGATCCAAGAACCGGCAATCCTTGTATAGTGTTAACAATTTACGCATCACCTGAAATATATATGTATTTTTTCTAAAATGACACACAGGCTGCCTCCGTACATGTCAACTAAGGGAATATCCAGCAATATAATATGTAATACCTAGCGGGGTTAACTTTCGTGAAAATTTGCAAAGTGAAATAAAACTATAAAATGTTTCACCAATATTATGTGAACAATAAATAAAGTATTGTTATATTGATTTTTATAAATAAATTAATTTTTACCAAATTTAAAAAAATAAAGTAGGTATTCGTTTCACTCATTTCGCCAACTCTACTAACAGTTTCATGGATTGGAACATTTGGAGCCAATTTTAGTAATTGAATTGGCCATGCTACATATTTATAATATACTTTTTTTATAATTTGTTTTGAAAATATAGCCCATTTTAAGAAACTAATTTCGATATTTTTGTTTTTTATCCATTGCGTCTATTTTTAATATATTTTACAAATTTTACCCGCGAAAAGTAAACGTGACGTCACAAGAATTTAGAACAGGATTATAATCTTGGCCACTACACATAAAAAGTGACAGTCAATCAAATTAACGTCAAGCAAACGTCAGTCAAGGTCGACTAACCTAAAAATTACTCTTGTTTATATACTCGTGTTTATATTTATTTAAATTGAATAGTTTTTTACAATGGCAAGTAAATAGTGTTTCATCCCGTCATGTCCTAATAACAAAGAAAATAATTACACGTAAAATATAATTTATAAAGATGTCATTCAAAGATTGACGATTGCCCTTTTTTGTAGGCAAAGGTATCATTTTTTCATACTGCTTAAGATGACGTCATACATCGGTCAAATTAAGGTTATTGTTTGTTATTGAATATCTTAAAAAGTATAGACTTAATTTAAAATCTGATAAATAGAAATTGTACTGAAAGCTTATATCTCGAAACGGTTTCGAGATCTTCGTTTCTGTTCAAAAAGTTAGCATGGCCAATTTTGATGTAACACCGATTTTTAACATTTATAGAATGGTATCAACGTAATTGGATCAGTAGTTTTAGAGATTACCCCCTACATCCAAACTTACAAACTTTACCTCTTTATAATAAATATTAGTATAGATAACCGTCATTGCACTGCGTGCACCGGTGTTACTATAAATATTAAATTAGTAATATTGTCAAAGTTTCAAATACAGAAATTTAGTTTAGCAGTCGGCCATCTTACTTTTTTCAAAAATATGGCTAATCTCAATTAATCTTAGAAAACAGAGTTTTGAAAACTACGGCTATTTAGAACTCTTAATAATGAAAAAATGGCTTAATCCAATTAAATTTTTCTAGGATTAATTGAGATTTGCCATATTTTTGACAGATCCGACAGCCAAGGACCCTTAAGGTACAGCATTACCTCCTGGCTCTGGAAAGTGGGGTGTTTCTCGAAAAGCTCTTCAAGACGCCGCATGGCCAGGCGACCTCGCTCGATGTGCGCCGCCACGCGCGGCTCCAGTAAACGGGGGACCCCATTAGCATTACCCGGACTCTCGGGCGCCGCCGGCTCTGACGACGCTACCACTAGGGGAAAGTCTGCTATATTGTACTTAACTAAATCGTGTAATAACGACCGTCATGAGACGGAATTGACGTCACATCAGACATTAAGGGGTCGTCTTATCGACATCGTACTCAACTCTTTATATATTACTAGCGGACCCGGCAGATGTTGTCCTGCCCAAACGTTGACTTGCCCGCACTACCCCTACCCCTACTCCTACCCCTACCCTACCTATAAAAAAAATAATAGGGGTGGACCACCCTTAACATTTAGGGGGATGAAAAATAGATGTTGTCCGATTCTCAACCCTAACGGATATGCACACTAAAATTCACGAAAATCGGTCGAGCCGTTTCAGATTTTAATATTGTCCACACGCGAAGCCGGGGTGGATAGCTAGTATAAACATATTAGAAATAGCTGTTTCCCACGACTTCTAATTTCAAAATGTTGACACTTCATACATAGCTTTTGTCATGCTCACCTCTGCCCACCCCGTTCCCGTCGTCATGCCGTGATAATAAAAAGTATGTTACTTCTAATACCTCCAAGAATATATGTGCAAAATTTCATGATGATCGGTTAAGTAGTTTTTGCGTGAAAGCGTAACAAACAAACTTACATTCGCATTTATATTAATAGGGAAGGGATGTAGTTTAGTTAGGGACCGGTACATGTGGCTGTATAATTTAATACACTTTAGTTGTAGAAAAGTAGATTCGCTTCTGTTGGGCTCCACTCTCTGTTCCACTCATACACAATCACGGCCTTGATAACTAGCAGCGTAGCCAGACACACCTATAACATTGTGCACGTTTTGCGAGATAGATCAGTATAGGTGGCATGTCATGTCACTGCATTAATGGACTCGCTACTGCTTATACAGATATTATTTTCGGAAATGCAGAAGGGCATTATGTGTCCTCTGACGCATGATTAATATAACTGAGCGAATAACAAGTATTCCTCTTTAGCCAAACTCATTTTTGAGACTACCTAACAAGTGGCCAGTTCTGTTGAGGTATTTTGAGATTGAAATTAGTACAATAACAACAGGATTATATAGCTTCGCACAGGTAGAAAAGTTGTTTATATCCAAAAATACATTATACAGGGATAAAAAGTAGCCTGTCACATTTATAATATTAGTTAGAATGTAGACAACTAACTTGTAACCTCCTCAGGGGGCGGTTGAGGCGGCGGCTCCACAGAACTCTGCGTCTCCCAGGACTCGTCTGATGCGGTGCCTTCGGAGCCCCATAGTTCACCGTCGTCCGAATCATACTCTCCGACCTAAATACACAAATCATTTTACATGTAATACTAATTTCTACTGGAACTAAGCAGGTTATAAAAATTTTAATACCTTATAGAGATCCTGGGGCCAACACATGCTCGTATGGCCATCAACCCACCACACCTTGACTCGGCCCGACGGATAGTTGTCAATAACCTGCATACAAAATAAATAAGCTTTTGTATTTTTATTTTAATAAGTTATATTGCCATGGCAAGTGACCATGGGTCAATGACGTAGAATTGAAACTGTTCATTTCATTTTCATCCATTTTAATTTCAAAAGGATTACCCCATCCCTGAAATTAACATCCAGTATCAAAATTCTACTATAATAAAGTGAACCACAACACTGTGTTTTTCACAGAATTCTGACAGACACTAATAAAAATACTAAAAATTAATAAATGTTTATGATGTTTTAGTATAAAATTTTTTAGAGAAAATTTTCACTACTTTAGAAAGACAGTAATAATCTAGATGACCCCTGTGAATACTTCGCACCGTTAGCGGTCATAGTTCAACTGAACTCTAATAGATTGCGTCTTTTACAAAATAAATGAATTAGTCTAATTTTAAAAGAAACATTTAATTTAAAAATAAATTAAGGGAGGTATTTGATACCGACAAAAACACCTTTGAGAAATAATATATAGGGATTAGATTACCTGTCCAGCGGTACAATTGGCGTCCTCGCCGGTGAAGTTGGCCACACGGATGACGACCGTGCCCGGGCGGTACTGGAAGTCTGGATGGTCCTTGAGGTCGTATACGCTCATTTCCGTCTCCGATAACAACTGGGGACTAGACAGCAATTAACCATATATATTAATTCCAAACCATTTGGCCGCGTAGAACCTCTGCATGCCAATGCAGAATTTTCCCCATACTGTGTTGTGTACGATTTTTATGGTTGTTTTCCCCACTCTAGCGCTCATTCTGAATCAAGTTATTTAACGCGCACTATACCTCCAACCTTTTTCTCGCTGACATAATATATGAAGCCCTAGTAAGTAGAAATCGACAATTTCCTAACGTAGTATGGTACAGAGAGATATATGTATGCTATAAGTGGAACAATTATAATATCCACAAAAATAATATGCTTGAAACTGTCGATACAATAAAAAGACGGGTTAGTCGTAAAAACGCTAAGACCAGGGAATATCTTGATTATTTTGTACTTTATTAGATAAACAATATAAATCTATACTAATAATAAAGCTAAAGAGTTTGTTTGCGTGAACGCGCTAATCTCTGGAAGTACCAGTACAGTCAGATTTGAACTACAGTCAGATTTGAAAAATTATTTTTGTACAATTCTTGAGGAAGGTTATAGGCTATATAACATCGAGCTACAACCTAAAGGGGCGGAGCAGTAACCATTAACGCGGGTGCAAACGCAGTGCACAGCTAGTAATATTATAAAAAAAAATTAGTTATTTGTGCTACAATGGCGCCCTATACACTATTAAATTATCCTTAAAATAAACTAGACGGCGTATTTCTTTACCACTTCGTTCTAGAGTACCATATAATCAATTATATACTTACACAGGTTCGTCTGCGCTGGTATATGTGCGGTACCAACGGACGATAGCGGTGCGACCGTGATGATCTACTCTCTGCACCACGCCGTATTCCCTGTGTTTCATCTAAAACAAGATATATTATATTTATACAGTGTGTAATCGTGAACTGTCGCAAGGCGATCAAATATTCTGTAAATTTCAGAGATAAAAAAAACATTTAAGCTCAGAAAAATAAATTATGTATTTATTTAAGGATCCGTGGCTGTCGGCCAACTTATATCTGTCAAAACTATGGCAAGTCTCAATGAATTCTAGAAAAAATAGTTTATTTATACAACATTTTCAATTACATAAATACTCCTTTTTCTAAGGTTTTGACATATTTTTGGTAGAAGTAAGTTGGCCGACTACCAATGACACTTAAGGTCCGTACTTTCGATATCAGTTTAAAGTTTTTGCTATCTCTTTACATAATACTCAACCTGAGTTCAGTCCATAGGTAAATAAAAACGGTTTTCAACAGTGATAACCTCTTGTCTACATCTCGGGAGATCTCCTCAATCTCAGGGCATTTGAAGTATTTCATTGAAGCTTAGGGATGCGATGCAAATTACAGCCGCAGCTTAAAAATAACTCCAGATGTGTATTTAAGGTGTCAAGTGGACTTTTTTATTTAGTTTGCAATAATAACAATAAAAATAACAACACTAAATTGCTACACTAAATTACTGCTATACTTTTTATATCTTCACGAGTACCTTACGGCTATCGGGAATATCAGTGTATATTCCGGGAAAATCTCACCTGTTGGTTATCCTCGACACTGGCAGCGCCGCTGACAACAAAGTCTCCCGGGAAACACTCCTGTCCGTCCAGGTGGTGGATCGGGTACAGGTGTATCGACGGTATGTCTGTCTCCAGGGTGCCATCCTGATCAATCAATAACTATGTAAGTATCGTAAGTCTAACTAAAAATTATATATGTGAAAGTGTGTTTGTTTGTTTGTTTGTCATTCTTTCACAAAACTAACCTATCACAAGACAAAATATTGACGTGATTTTTTGCACAGAGAGTAAAATGATATTATAGATTTTATCCCGGGAAAATGCAATTGTTGATTAAACTACTTTTTACCCGTGCGGAGCTGGAACTACTATTGGTATATTTTAGACTAGCTTTCTGTCCCGGCTTCGATCCTAGATTTTTTTAAATGTGACAAGAATTTATCCCGAACGATTTCCGGGATAAAAGTATTCGACAAAAAACAGACATTCGCATTTATAATATTAGTTAAGATCATAAGTGTCCTAAACAAACGAGCATGCATGAATAATATGATGTGTGAATAAGGCGCAAGAGATAATTATGTCAGGGTCGTAGCAAGTGGAAATCCATGGTCTCTGCCTGGCGTAGCATGAATATGAATGAAAAGTAAAGATTAGGATAATAACTCACCTGCCAAACAACATTAGCATGGCTCGTGGTGTGCAGCGTCTCTACCACGACCCGCTCGCCAGCACGCGGCGGCGGTGCCGGCGGGGCCCGCCTCACGGTCCGCTTGAGCCGCTTCCCGCGCAACAACCGCACGGCCAGCTGGGGGGAGCGCTTGCCGCGCTGCGACGCCGCCGACGAACAGCGTGAAGACCATGTAGCGCCACTGATACGATAATTTTAGTTAACTTAGAGCGCCATACATTTCACATTTTACAAAAGATAATTTAGCTAAATCATCGCTGCCGCTATACCTATGAGAGTACACGCCTCGACACAAAACACACTCTCTACTACTGCGGTGTCATTGCTGGAATCTGCTGGAATCGTCGCTAGTGGAAAAACGAACGAACGACAGGATGTGTGCCGTTTGTTGTATTGCAAATCGTTTAGCCCTTGGAAAAACGCCCTAGGGGTACAAACTGTCCTTAAGTACCCTTATAGAAATGGCAATACACACAACAATCCAACGACTGTAAGTAAAAGCGGATACTCCCCAAAGTCACTGGATATGCCAATCTATTAAATATGTCAGTATTGAGACGGTATTGCGATGCGACATCAAATCTAAAAAACATGCCACAAATTACACAGTGTAAAGGGCACTTTAATCGACCTAACGTGAGTTGTTTCTAACCTGTCCGTATCACTTCCTTCGCTGCTAGTGTTCTCCCAGTTATCCGAGTCATCGTCGTTTGGGATCTCCGATGATTTACTATCGCCGTTGAGCAGGGAGGTCTCCTCCTTTGTGGGTTCGGGGCTGAAATTAATACATAATCTATAAGTACTTAATAGTTTAATAGTTTGTATGTTGGAACGAGCTAATACAAAACAAACAAACACATCTTCACGGTCTTTGGTAACAGTGTCCGCTTTTTGCCAGTTGTCCATATTAAACAGAACAGATGGCAAGCCTGTTGCTGAACTTAATAGACCCAGATGTCTTTTTCTTCTTTAACAGGCGTAAATATCTGCTGTTTTTAGAATGGCGAACGCCGGTCCTTCGAAGCACGAGAAGTCGATTAAAGCATATATTCCTTCTTTCCTTAGGGACCTCCCGGTTTCAAGTTATCGCGCCCTACCGATTAGGATACTATCGACTTCTATGAACGCGCTGATCTCAGGAACTACAAGTCAGATTTGAAAAAATATTTATGTTAAATAGCCTGTTTATTGAGGAAGGTTATATATTAGACTATATGACCCAAAGAAGCGGAGCAGTAACCATATATTTTGCCACGCGTACTTCTTTCCCCGACCTCCACGAACGTAGCCCCCAATACATACCTGATACCGGAATCGTTTTTCTCCTCAGTCATAGTATCGTCCAGACTGCTCGCCATAGGCAAGGACGCCTGGTCGCCGCTCTGCTCAATTTTGATACTTGGACAGTTGGCGTCTTTCAACGTGTCATCGAACGGCTCCATTTTATCATCGGCGCAGTCCACCTCCATTTCAGACTGAAAATTTACATTTGATTAAATAAAGTGGTAAGATTAACGAAAGAAATATATAAGACGCGTGTAAAAGGGAAGACCTCGGCGTACGTAAGCGTAAATCATCGAGAAAGGCAAGGTAAGAAGTACCCTAAACCGACGAGCATGCATGAAGAATATGATGAGAGTGAATGAAGCGAAAGAGATATGTCAGGATCGTAGCAAATGGAAATCCGTGGTCTCTGCGTACCCCCTCTGGGAAACAGGCGTGACTTATGTATGTATTATGTACTAGCAGTTGCCTGTGACTTCGTACACGTAGTATTAGAAAAGTCGATTCTTAGTGCACGTCTATCCCTTAGGAAAATACCTGCCAATTTTTAAATTTATATCTTCAGTGGTTTAGGCTGTGCGTTGATTGTCAGTCAGTCAGCGACACGACACTTTGGCCACCAAACGTTGGAGAGTTGACTTTGAAGGGCCACCGCGTCTGTCGTAAAAAGGGCGCAATGAATACTCATTTTGACAATAAAGTTTTATCATTTGGACGTCCCAACCAGAACGAGGCCCCCACCACATTGTCTTGAATTTTTTTTTGAGAATTATGAAATGAAAAAAAAATGGAGATCAAAATGCGTTATCCTGCGATTACAGAAAAACATAAAACTGTTTCAAAACTATTGATAAATAAAAATGTGTTCCGTTATAATAAAAGATTTTGAATATTTGCACCCCAGATTTAAAAAAGTATAAACGTTCAACGTCAATTTTTTTTACATGAGCAAGATCCCCACCACAATTATGCCTACTACAGGCCACCGCGATTCATGTTCAAACGGCCCTGTGCTCAATCGTGTGACTTGCCATGGTGATTTGGCATCAGTGACTGAATAATAAACAACAGATTTGACAGACGCCACCAAAACAACATGGCCGCCACAGCCTGTCAACATCGACCCGTCCCTATTGGAAAAACCTTTATTTAGATTATCTAATAAAGTTATTTTGCAGAGTGTGGTAGGGCAGCTATTACGTACCTCAATTGCTAACGAAAAGTGATAGCCCATCAGCAATAATTAAATGGCCAACCAGACATTTGCAAAATATTTTTCCCCCCGGCTTCGCCCGTGGATATTATAGAACAAAATAAAATAAAGCCTAATAATGTAGCTTCCTATTAGTGAAAGAATACATACATTACATACACACAAACTCCCACTTATAATATTAGAATTGATTTCAAAATCGCGCTATTTATGTCTATCTATCATCACGCCTTTTATCCTAAGAGGGGTAGGCAGAGACAATCGAATGCCATTTGCTAAGGTCCTGACACACCTCTTTCGCTTCATCAATGATCATCATAATACGTTTTATACATGCTCGGCGATTGTGTGTACTTTTAATACATATTTTTATATAAAATAGTTTTGTACACCGGTATAAATATAGTTTTGGCGAATAGCATGTTAAATGTTAATAAAAACAATCAAAAATCAATTACAAAATATGATAGCAAACAGCAGCCTAATTGCGTAACTTTGATAGTGATCCAATCACTATCATTTTTTTACAGATATAGGTCGAATTTAGCCCCGCACTTTTCGAAATGTGTAATTACGGCACAAACGCAACACAATATAGCACAATTAACGAAAATACACATTTCGAAAAGTGCGGGGCTAAATTCGACCTTTATCTGTAAAAAAATGATAGTGATTGGATCGCTTTCAAGTTACGCAATTAGGCTGCAGGTTTACATACCTCGGAGGGCTTTATTTTGCGGTGAGCTGAAGCACGTTTCTTAGGCCTGGACGGTACATGGTCTGCCGAATTATTATCAGATCTGAACACATCGCCCTTCCTGTTAGGGTGGGTTAATTTACGAAGATTTCTGTAGAGTTTATCTGGAAATGTAAAATTACATAAATTACAACGGCTAAACGAATTGAATGGAATTTTTAAAGGACCCACTTCCCAATCCCACTTATTACTTACACTTGGATATTACGTCATATGTTTGATATTTCGTTGACTCTATAAATACGTAATTATTTAATAGTTCTAAATCCAATATGGCGGACGCCCCAAGATAGTTCAATACAAGTAAGGTTTGTAAATTTGGATGCAGGGATCTCTGAAACTACTGAATCGATTCTAAAAATTCTTAAAAGGCTACGATATCCCCGAGTAATATAGTCTATATATTATTTTGTTCGAAAATATCCACAAGCGAAGCCAGGGGCGGAAAGCTAGTAGGTATCTAATGTAGTTCTAAATTCAATATGGCGGATGCCCCCAAGATGGCGGCTGATATTTCATATTGTGAATTTCATGCTGACAACAAGCTGTAATCCCATTGGGGTGGGCAGAGACTAAGAACCTTTATTCATACATTATTTATTCCATTACATTATATTATTGCAATTAAAAAAAAAAGTGGCACTCAAACTTACTTTGACTTTTTCTCCATTGTTTCTACGATATCCCAGAGTAATATAGTCTATATATTGTTTCGTTCGAAAATATCCACAAGCGAAGCCAGGGGCGGAAAGCTAGTAGGTATCTAATGTAGTTCTAAATTCAATATGGCGGATGCCCCCAAGATGGCGGCTGATATTTCATATTGTAAATTCCATGCTGACAACAAGCTGTAATCCCATTGGGGTGGGCAGAGACTAAGAACCTTTATTCATACATTATTTATTCCATTACTTACATTATATTATTGCAATTAAAAAAAAAAGTGGCACTCAAACTAACTTTGACTTTTTCTCCATTGTTTCTTGCTGATAAACGTATCTTCAGAACTAATCGTTAAGAAGTTCCTATCGCCAACTTGCAGTGTGCACGGCTCGAACACATTCAGCAGTTTTAAATTCTTTAAGTCGTCACCTGCAGGGGAAAAAATATTTGACATTTCTCCTGGTCTTTATATACATATAGTGGTTTTGTATATTGCTGTTGTCATTATACTGTCCTACACTTTCATTGATGATGAAATTTCATTTAGATGATGCAAATTCTGTGTGACTTCTTTAAAACTAGAAATAAAGGTAAGCCGTAAGCGTATTTGTGTGGGTATTAAATTTTTTATAAACGGATATTGTACCCGTTATAAACGGATATTGTACCCGTATGAATGCAGGGGCGGGGTCGCTAGTTGATAATAAAATTTTACCTTCAACCAGGTATTTAGGCTGTTGAGGTGCAGTAGAATCCGAGGGATGGGTGCATAGCGCACGGCACTGCCAGTGGACGCTTACATTTTCAGTAACTACCGCCTCCACAGTAAACTGAAACAAATATACAAGGGTTTCATGTTTCCGCTTTAGATTCAAGGAAAATAATGCAATGTTCAATATAACTATGACAAATTTAGCATGTAAAGTTGTGAACAACATATTTTACCTTGGTTAAAAAATATAATATCCTTTCTTACCTTGCCTTGCAGTTTCTGTTTGCGTGCCGCCTTCATGTCCTTAGTGACATTGAGCCAATTAGCATTGTCCAAGGTGCCTAGAGGCCCAAACACAATTTGGCCCGGGTAGAATTCAGATGATGAGTACGGAGCGGAGCGGCGCTTGCGCATTGAATAGTCCTCAAGTGGGCACGTGTCCAAGTCTGGGTACTCGAGTTTAGAGCCATCTGTGGACACTAGACGCAGCTTACTGTGCACCCCCTGTGGAAGTTCATGTTAAGGGTAAATAGCCATAATTATCAAGTACACTCAGTGATTCCATGTGTAGGTCACATGAAATAAGTCACTTCAGGAGAATGTTTACTGCATTTTTACAGACTTGTTTGACAATGTCACACAGAAAGTGGTGAGTGAATAAAAAATCCTCCCTTCAGGGGCCGAACTATAAGTTTTGGGCTATAGAACCATAGAACCTAAATAAATTACCTTAGATGTGCCAACCCAGGAATCAAGGCAAACAGCAAGATCTGGTGTGAACTCCTCAAGTGGCTGTAGACGTTCACTGGCCACACTCTGGATCACGTGCTTGGTGCCAACGACTTGTAATGCAGCAGTCATTACAATATCACGGCAATAACCACGCTGAGTGTCTTTGCCGGCAATCAATCGCCTGACCACATCACCTGGCATGAGCGAGCGGTCCGCTAAACCCACCTGAAATATTTCTTATAAAATGTAGCACTATACCAACAAGACAATAGAAGATTATGGAAAATAAGCACACAGACATTTGAAGTGAGGAAAAATAACCCATCCTCAAGTACAACTAACTTTTAAGACTAAAGACAGTAATGTCAAGGATATTAGGGGATAATTTTCAGCAAGGAGTTGGTTCAGGGGGTATATGGGAAGTGAAGTAAGACTAGGAAAGTCAAATAATATAGAAAATGCTATACTACATAGACAATATATATTTAAGGTTATATATATTATTTTACAGGATATGAAAAATTTTGAAAATAAAATTTAAAAGATTTTAAGTAC
This sequence comes from Nemapogon koenigi, assembly GCA_963924495.1. NCBI lineage: Eukaryota > Metazoa > Arthropoda > Insecta > Lepidoptera > Tineidae > Nemapogon > Nemapogon koenigi. The sequence goes on from OZ004643.1 coordinate 9,275,495, forward strand.
AAAAAAGTAACATCATAAAAATGCTGTTCCTAAATGGTTTTCTGTAAATCTTAAACCTGGATTTTGATGTAACTTGTAGGTACAGGTCACGCGGCGTAAGGCTCATCTTACGTTGCGCGACCTGTACCACCCTTAAATTAATAAATGGCAGATGATAACCCTATTTTAAACATTACTTCTTAATGATGCCTACTTCATAAAATCCAATAAGATATTGAAATGACATAAATTATGTAGTTAAAGCCTTAAATGTAATGATGGTTCTTAGTTATGTTTGTTTAAGCAGTTTCCCAAGAGGTCCTTGTTGCATTTACAATTTTTCAAGATTGCTTTGGAGTCATTTTGTAAAGGTAAGTTTTATTTTTTCACAGTTTCATTTGGGCACTTTCATAATCACTTAATTATTAATGAAATATTTTATCATAGGTATAGGTCGCGCTAAATAAGTTTAGACCAGGGGTATAACCGCTGCCGAAATAATTATACATAATAACATGTACATTACCACTACCTATTTATTAAGTGACTAAACCCGTGGTCGCGCCTCGCCCCTTTACTCATACCACCAAAAGGACCCATAAATTGGCTACTGTGCAAGTATAATTTATTTACTTATTTATTATCATCAATATCAATTATAAAATAGACAAGTCTATTTTCCTTATTTACTTATTATGGCTGCAGAAATAAAGGTTTGGGAGTTGGGAGCTTGATGGATGACATTTTAACACCACTCCCACGAAATAAAAAAGACCCTAAACCTAATCATCTTTATTAGGGGTGTGTGGTATGGATCAAAAGAGGAATCTGACCCACTCTTATTCCAACCCTCATCCACCTCAAATTCCTGAGGACATAATACCCCAACCCAACCCAATAGTTTAGACTTAATATACCACATATTATTTGTCTATTTTATTCTAATAGGATCAGTTCTTGTTACATTATAAGGTAAAGGTCCAGATTATCTAATCCTGAGCTTTTCGTGTTTTGACGACTTTATTAAATTGCTGCACTGTTTTATTACGTACTTTAACCATTTTGAAGTCTCGGTAAGGTACCACTTTTCGCCGGTGTAGTTTATAAGAAAATTGACATTGAAAAACTTAACCTCAAAATCTGAAATTGAGATTTTCGTGTTTTAAAATAAAATATAAGGTTTCCAGCGCTTCGGCGGCCGCTCCCGCGACACCGCTCGCTTCGCTCGCTCGCCTTGCGCCTTGTTTTTACACCATCCGAACCACGCTCTTCGCTGCGCACCTCGCTAACCTATTTTGTGGAGTAAAAAAATTTCGATCGTGTCTGAAGAATTTTCACCGACGTGACGGTCACGGGAGGGGTTTTCGGGATTGGTGTCCTGGACGAAAGTTGCTCCTTGTGACGCCTTTCATGCTATGGCATCATAAAAAATGGGTGTTATATGGAGTAAAAAAAATCGATTGAAAATTTTCTTTCAAAATCATGAAAACTCTAACCTTAATTTTGCAAAAACCTGTAATCTTCTGCAAAAACTTATACCTTACCGAGACTTGAAAATAGTTACAAGTATGCAATAAAGCAGTGCAGTAATTGAATAAAGTCGAAAAAACACGAAAATCTCAGGATTAGATAATCTGGACCTTTACCCATTATAATAACTAAATGTGTGTACCTACTAGATCAAACAATAACTTATTAACCTTGCAACATATGAAATTTAAGTCTTATCAATAAAGTTCAGATCACCTATTCAAGTGGTACCTACCTAGTTAACCTCAGATAAAATATTGATTTAATATTTATTGCAGGTTTTAGAAGGTATTTAGAGAAGTTAGTAATATAATGCCATTTTAATTACTTCATTTTTAGATCTACCTTCAATAACTAAAGAATACCAATCCAATAAGACTTTCTTTCATGAACTGAATATGAAAACTTTATGAACTTGCACAGTCACAGGCAGTATAGACAAACATGATACCATGAAAATATTAGCTACACTATGTGACAGCCAGCAGACAGACAGAAGTTAACAATGGAAAAGTTAAAGTACGTTATGTACGATCGCGATAACTTATTAAAATTTATAGAACAGACATAAGCATTGAAGTTGCGGCTGCCGATTTAAAAGAGATAACTTTAAATAACAATGTAGTTTACCGTCTTCTCAGATATGACTCTCTCGGTGCCGGAAGGGTGCCAGACCACACGAATCTCGCCCTTCTGAATGGGTGTCTCGCTGTCACTTTCCTGGTCACTGGAGTTGGCCTCGTAGTTCTCCATGACGAGCCCGAACACCACTTGGCCATGATTGTTGAGCTTATACACTTCATCCTCATAGAAGAACTGGAAATCGGTCGGTGAACCTGGATTTTGGCCCGCCATATTGACGGGAATTATCTAAAGACACAAATAATTTTGTTTTTACGTGATATTCTTTTTGACAGCTGACGGCGGCGTGTGGCGCATGCGTCGAAAAAGACTGCATGCAGCGACCTCTAGCGGCGAATGAGAAGGTTAAATACGTTCCGATACTTGCATATTTTTTCTCTTATTAGGTATCAGAAAACATTTTTCTTATTGAAAATTGCAATATATTTTTAAAATAACAATTATACTTCTATGTAAATATACTCACTGAGTCAAATTAATATTTTAAGTGCTCAATTTTCAAATTCAGGTTATATGTTTATAGAAATATATTTGTAATCCAATTTTAAGATAGACAGAACGTAATCGCAAAATAAAAAATAAAATTTTTGTTCACCGCGAAATTTAAATAATTTCAAGACTTTATATTTTTGCCATATCGATCGATACATATTAATTATTTTTTACAATTAAACCAGCAAGCAGGTGTAATAAGCAGTTTTTCTTGATCGGATGTAAACATTTTCGGTAAATACGGTAATTTTCCTTTATCAAAAACACCTTTCATAATTTCAGCCTATTTCAGCATAATTTCAGTTAAGGATGTCCGGTCCGTGCCTCCACTGAATACCATCCCCCTCCTGTGAGTCTGTTTACATACTCTAAAACCAATTTGTACTATTCTATAGTATAGGGCAGCGGTTCTCAAACTTTTTTGACGACGGAACCCTTTTATTAAGCAAAATATTTGACGGAGCCCTTAAATAATTAAGAACTGGTTTAAGTGTATTCTTTATTAATAATCAAATATCTATTGGGCGCACTTATATTACGCTCTCCACTACTACTTTTTTAGTTAATTTTTTAACTTTGTGTTGGAATATTTAGATACAAAATATTTTCCTCTGCAACCTTATAGTATTTTTCATTATGACCAGTATTTTTGCGGAGCCCCCACAGAGGCTTTGCGGAGCCCAAGGGCTCCGCGGAGCACACTTTGAGTATGGCTGGTATAGCTGAGGGTATAACCACAGAAGACTAGTAATTTTTTATATTTGAACAATTCAAACAATTTTTGTGCTCCAAAACTTCAACTCTATCATTCCCTATTTAGAATTAGAATAGGTACCTACCTTTGATTATATACACTCTAGACAGAGCAAGAGCGGCGCGACCGCGTCGAAAAAAATGTAAGTGAACTGATACCTGACTTGAACTTTACCACCGCTCAGTACCGTCAGTACCGATTGAGTCATCGTGTCTGACAGTTGTGCTAAGTGTGCCTCAAAATGTCGTCTTGCGTTATAAAAGTGTGCCGAAATTATAGAGGACTTATGAAAACTTAAAATTCGTCAAATGAACGTCAAATTAATTTACCTATATTGTAAATTCCCACATAACACCCACATAAGACCGGTTTTATCAATACAGATGTCGTACATTGTCGCCCCCCCTTCATACAAATTTTTCGAACAATTTTTTTTTCTTTTCCTGTATGAACTGAGATTTTAATGCGACCCCCCCCCCTCATATTCTAAAACTGGCCTCTTCTGTTCTCCCAGGAGTCATGAAAACTTTTGGTATGGTCATATAAAGGGCGCTGAGTACCAGAAAAATCCGAAGCCCCCCTCTCCCCTTTCTTTTTATTGACCCTCGTATCTGGGAAACTAAAAATCGGAGAGGTTCATGCCGGAACTAATAATGATCAGGACCTCCTCCTATTACAGAATCCATCCAAAAAAGTGTCGTTAATACATTTTTTATACATTGTCGCCCCCTACATACAAAATTTTTTGAACAAGTTTTTCTTTTCTCTTAACCCCCTCTCATTATAAAACTGGCCTTTTATTTGAATAATGTCCATTTTCCCCTTCACCCCTCCCCCCAACTTTCACTTTTCTTAAGATACAAATAATTTTTCATAATAATTTATTATTTTCAGAATACCTAATGATCCGATTATTAGTGCTCGGTGGGTTAATATTATAAGAAAAAGCCGGGGTGAAGATACCTGGCAACCAAACAAATCAACAGTAGTATGTTCCGATCATTTTAGAACAAAAGATTTGTATTATGTAAATTGTAATAATAATACACGTATAAAATATAAATAAAACCTAGCCAAGTAATATTTTTAGATTTCATTGTTTCATGTGTATCATTTTGTACATTAAAATTGCTACTAAAATTAAATAAAAATAAAATTCTATTTTGTTTCGTTAAAAATGTGTTTAACCTAGAAATTCACATTATTATCTACACTACTCCTAATTTAATAAAAACATCACGTTGAAATAAATTCAATAAAACCTAAGATATAAATTCCCATATTTATGAGGCATAGTCAAAAGTTGGTAACACCGCGCGTTCATATAACAATAGCAGTTCTCTTTACTTGTGTGCTTGCTTGTGTGCGTAATTACGCACACTAATTGATTCAAACCTGGCCTACTGTTTTTGTTGCGTTTGTAGCGTAACGTTCTATCTAGAGTGTATATAATCAAAGGTACCTACCTATTTTCGCTGCCTTTATACCATACCTACTTACTTTGCGGTGTAGCCAGAGACACATGCAGTAACAATGTCCACTTTTTGCAACAGTAAAATGTGTTATTTGATACTGATAAGAAGAAGTGAGATTGTGCTTTACATGCCTTCCGAAGCACGAGAAATCGATTAAAGGCCATACCCACCAAAACATAAATGTGAAAATGGGAGCCAAGTTCAATATTATGATAATTATGGTGTGGTTGTCGGCTTCACCGACAAAAGATTTTGAGATCTAAATGGGTGCCAAGTTCTGTAGACAATCCTGAAATTTATTTATAAGAACGTATAACATTATTTAGTAAATTTAAAACACAATTTCTTGTTATTTTCTGCTACAACAATGTTTGCTATTTAAAAATATGACTTTTTAAAGAATAGTCGAATTATTTACATAAAGCAAAGCAAATAACTTATGATCTATTGAACCTCAACATTTTACTTGGCTCAATATATAAACCAAATTGGTGTGTTTATGTTAAATAGTTTTTGAGTTAATATGAAGGGGTCAAAAGTGGCTCCAAATGGTTCGTTTATTACACACGCTGCTGCAAGCACGTAGGCAGGGGGAGGGTCCAGTGGGTCCGGACCCCCCCCCCCCCCCCGAAATACGCCACCGACACTTTTTGAAATTGAGAATTTTAAAAAGTAGGTAATTACTATCAGTTTAGCTGAGATAATGAGGTCGAGTCAAGCGAGCTAGGATATTGACCTATTGCAGAAAAGATGTACCTACCTAATAAAAGGAAAAGTCGTACTTTGTGTTTTATTTTTTCAAAATAATAGGTTGGTTGGTGGTTGGACCACCCAGACGGAAAATCCTGGCTACGTGCTTGCGCTGCTGCTCGCCAGTTCTGTTGGCTTGAACTTGGCTTGACACGCTACCGCTTTGTTTAAACGTAGGTACCTGTTCGCGACAGAGCGACCGGGATAGTGAAAAAGTCGATAGTGCTATAAAAGTGTTTTAAAGTTATAAAAGTGTCATAGTGAAGTGTGTAAAAGGCGAAAGGCGCCAAAGTGCAATAGAGACTATAAACGGTATGCGTAGACTTAGGCCGAGGTGTACGAGTGCACTGCGTATCGTATCGTATCGTATCGTATTGGTGTCTTCCGGCCGAGCCGAAGGCTCGGGCCGGGAGGCGCTGGGGCAACCCCCGTTGCGCCGGCAGTGTCTCAAGGGGGCAACAACCCCCCGGTGTCTTCTTTAGGCCCCTAGTAGTGCACTGCGTTGCACTAGAGCGGGGTAGACACCCTGAGGCAAGCTCACACCTCGGAGTAGGTTTGCGAAAGCCTTTAGCGCACGCCCGCTGGCCAATCGCACGTCGTCTGTCTGTGACGGAGCGATCGGACCAGCGGCGTGCGAATTGTATAGTTTGCTTAGCTAATTCACCCTTAGCCCAGCGCCTGGAACGCGAGACCCAGGCCGCTGCGGCATAGGCATTTATAGGTCGAAGGGTTAGTCTAACATGTTAAGAGCTCAAAGTCAGGACCTAGTATTAACCTAGTTTGTTCGTACTTGCATTGCATATATTGTATTTCTCATTCGTATAGTTGTGTGATATATTGTATCTTTGTATAGCATCAAGTTTGATGAGAAATTACATTTCTCATGCCTTGTCTGCCATTGGTAACAAGAAACCTCGCGGGATTGGCTATCTGATTCGAGCCAATCCGCTATGAGGAAATAGTGTTTTGCAGATCGTTACCATTGGCCAATAAAAACCTACGCTGATTGGTCCATTAATCTTTGACATTTTTATCGTATACTTGATACTTATTTGTTCGATATTTGCATATTTGTATACTCGTGTATTTGCCATTTATATTTGTTGATGTATTTGGTACTTTGTATATTTGTGTTTCTAATATGTAACACTATAGTTCGTTTGTATTGTAAACTGTAACCTGTAATTTGTATTGAGAGTTTTATCGTGTGCTTTGATATTTTGTTCGATTTATATTCTATGTGGCACTGTATTTTCATGTTTGTATTTGTAACTTTGTATTTTATTGTGTATTTTTGTATAACAATAAATGATAGAACATACGGTGTTTCACTGGGCGGTGGGCTCTGATTGGTCGACGCACGCTCGTAGGAGGATCCCTTTGCCACGGCCCCGGTCTGGCCATAGTTCGGTTATAATAGAGGCCGGCCGGGTGCTTAAACACAGTCGGCATCAAGATCTCGTGGCAAGAGGACCTCCAGCGAACACCGAGAAGAGCCCCGCCGTCAAGTGGCCACCGTGTGTTCCATGTGAAACCAAGAAGCTGTTTTCATTTCCTTCGAGTCTTCGGAGTTCGAGCCACCTACCCGTACCCTGCGGTCTCTCGTTCCCTACTGCTGCGGAACAGGCCCTATCGCGTACAGTACCTACCTACCTATTAGGTTCTGAAAATAAAATTATATTGATTAGAATTTCGGTAAGGTAATAGATTCTTGAAAAGGATAAACACTATACAATCGGTTTATAAAATCGAGTCAGGGGGCTGAAATACAGGTGTTATTTTTCACTCTTATTGTTTTTTTAGATTAAAAAAAACTGCCCATTGGATTTTTTAAAATGATCTCCTTAAATTATCCTAACTTTCAGTAGGTACCATTTTTTGCCATATTGAAAATAACTGCAAGGTCCCTATAATAAATCCCTACTACATATTAAAATACAATAAAGCCCCCCTCCGCGTCTGTGTGTCTATGACCTTTTCACGCAATTTAAACGACTAGATAGCTTAATTCTCAAGGAAGGTTTACAAGCATTAAATATGGACTCATGTTTAGAAGCTGAGCATTGAGCATTATAAGTGAATCATATAACAAAATGATGTAGAAATTATTTGAGTAGAATGAAATGATCTACAAAAATGTCCTTCGAAGCATAATGTCTATTTTTAATAGTTAAGTAGTTATAAGCGTATTCTAATAACATATATCTATCATCACGCCTTTTATCCCAAGAAGGGTAGGCAGAGACAATCGAATACATACCTCTTTCGTTTTTTTTATAAATATTCATTATACCTTTCATACATTCGGCGATTGTCTGTACTTTTAATATTTCCATCGATCAATACATTTTTTATATGTTTAATAAAGGTAGATACACCTAGGTCATCCTCTGCCAGCATTTCCTTTCACTTCAGCCATATAAACCTTCTTAATCAATCTTTCATCCTTCATTCTTTCAACGTGTTCAAACCATTTTTTATACATAATTACATAACAATTTAATTTTCACATAATATAATTGTTTCAGTGGGGAAGTTGTACAGCTGTCGCAAGACCATCGCGCGTTCTCGTTCTTACTCGATCAATACTCGCGCTTATCAAACAGTTGCGTAGGTGTGTATACGGCTAGTATACATGCAAACCCGCTTTTATGAGGTCGTCGCGCTTGTGATACGCATTATCGGCTATTTCCTTGAATATTTTGTACTCATATAGTGTTTGGCATGTGAAACCAGGAACTATGGCATTGCCTGATCTGTTAAAAAAGGCAACCAGCTACTTTTTAGGGCTCGAAGATGATGACGAACCGCACGAGTATATAGACAACGAAATATTATTTTGTAAAAATAATGTTTGTGTTCATCCACCAACAGTGGCCAGACATGAACTTGATATCGTTCACCATCCGGGCTATTTGACTATTGCCACAAAAGTGTTTACAGATCAAAACAATAAATCCAAACGACCAACTTTGTATCTAAATTGGATACCTAATACGACATTAAAGAAATGCCCGTCAGCTATAGAAACCAGCCCGAGCGAGGAATTCGCCTGCATATCTAAAAGGTATTCAAAACAAAACTTAAAAAACAATGACAAAGTTATCGATTCGGTAAATGAAAACGCATTTTCCGATTCGTCAGAAACAACCAGTTTGAATTCTAATTCTGATAAACAAAGTATAAAATCGAATGATACAAGTTCGAAGGCTATTGTGAAATCAATTAATTCGGAGATTAAAGATAATGATGTCACAAGCTTTGATTCGAAAACTGATGAGTGTAAGGAGGAGGTTTTTTCGTACGATAAACACGTGAGGTCCCAGTCGATGACGTCTGTAAATATTACAATAGCTAATCCAACTATAGAAAATAACGACTTAACCCCAGACTCTATGTCCGGTGACAGATTTATAAGGTCAGTATCGATGAGTTCGTGTGAAGATGGAAACCCTAATTGGATGAGCACTCCAGAATTTTTAGCTTTGAAACACAATTTGGCATTCCCTGAGAGCGCACAAAGTTCACCAGTACCTCAGAGACGAGCTCCATTGAAATGTAGAAGGTGAGTATTCTTCAAAAGAATTTTTTTTTAATAATGAAACTTTTATACAGTGCGTCCCATTTCATGGTGAATTTGGAGACTTAGAACAGAAATGCTATCAAAGATTAAAAAAAAATAGCTGAATCGGAAGTTGAACCAAGCATAGTCCTGTACTTTTAATATTTTTATAACGCTTATCTTCTGAGGGGTCAGCCATTAGGATCATTTTTTTTAAATAAGATACTTTTTAATTAAAAAACCGTAGTAAAAAACAATAATATGGTACACGTAAATATTCGATTTGTTATGACAGATTCGCTTTACGACAGATTCGCTTTTCCTATGTTTTATGGTTGTACTAGGTATGTTATTTAGAAAAAAATAATTACCTATCTACTCTTATAACGTAAAATCTTTATTACAAAATCGAATTATACTTCATAATGATATGTTTTACATACACGCGTCTCTAATATTATGTCAAACTTCGATACTTCGATCATAATGTTGTTTCTTTTTAAAATGCAGAAAGGGCAAAGGATATGTGTTATGCATAGCCACATTAAACTCTATGAAAATTATTGACACTCCCATGTGAGAGTCACTTGACAGTTAACGCGCATGCGCAGAAAGTAGGTAACCGCGATTTGCCGCCAATTTGTCGATTAAGAAAAATATCTTGATTCAATTTGTTTTGTAAATCGCATGGGATTAGATAAAGTAGTGTATGAACGGGCACATAACTTGGAATTAAAACACTCGTGGATGCTATTAAAAAAATCCACTTGTGTTTTAATTACCCCTATTATGATTCCGTATCATAAACTACTATTATGACTGGATGTAACATTAAACGTCCCTGTATACAGGCTTTTTATATAGAGTTAGGTATTTCATATTTTCAGCGGAATTGGTGTTAGGACTCCTGAATACGAAATCGAACTAGGTTTTCCCACGGTTTTCCGTACCGTTTAAATGTCCTTACCGTGGCTGTAATATTTTTCAAAGTTTGATTGTATTACTGAAACATATTTCCGTTTTTAGGATAAAAAGTAACCTTGTTTAATCCGAAACTATTTATTTATTATTATTACAAAAAATCCACAGCACTTCACAATATTAAACATTTTGAAAAAAACAAGTAAAACATATTGCCATAAATGGTTTTCTACTATGTTTACGTTACAGTAGGTACGGACAACGGATTCATTATCATCAAAATAATCAAAACAAAATTATTATTAAAGTATTAAATATTTATAGTGTTATTTTTTAAATCATGTAAAACATAAGAAATACTCATTTCAATGTTATTAGCGTGGCTATGTGGTAAAAGTAAATTAATAATTCACATATAAACGTAGATATTTATAAACTTTTCATCACAATTTTCATTTTGAAATAAATTCATATTTCTAGAAAGTCAGAGGTTGGTACTCGAATGAGGAATGTCATTATAGATCTCATTTCCTTCACATAATTCCAACAGGTACGCCTTCCCCGCTATAATAAGAATACCTACACACCCACTGAAATAAATAATGAAAATGTAGACAAGTCGAGTAGGTACTTAGATAAAAGGGTTCTTTCTGTATTTAGAACATTGTGATGTGATATGGATTCTTGTAAAGTTATAATAGATTTTTTTTTTTTAAGTAGGTACCTACCTATAAAAAGTTCTTCAAGTCTTCACCAATACTTTTTGAAAAAAAAATTACCCACGAAACAGCTAGTTCGAATGGAATGTGACATGAAATGAATCCTGAAGGATTTCCGGAATTAAAAGTAGATATAGGTACATGTACGAGTATGTATACCCGATCTCCGGCCTTCAAACTATCTCTGTGCAAAAAGTCACGTGATTCCGTTGCTCTGTATTGACGTGAAAGAAGGACAAATAAACAAACAAACAAACAAACACACTTTCGCATTTATAATATTAATAGTTAGTATGCCTTCAGGCCGGTTTTTAGGGTTCCGTACCCAAAGGGTAAAATCGGAGACCCTATTACCTACTAAGACTCCGCTGTCCGTCCGTCTGTCTGTCTGTTTGTCTGTCACCAGGCTGTATCTCATGAACCGTGATAGTTAGACAGTTGAAATTTTCCAGATGATGTATTTCTGTTCCCTCTATAACAACAAATACAAAAAAAAACAATAAAATAAATATTTACTTTTTTTTCAGGTTTTCAGTAGATCTTAGCCAAATGAGATCTCTACGTTTATTTTTCAACGACGATAATTGCACTTGCGGTCAACTAGTAGTTGCTTCAAGAGAGTCTCAGTATAAGATACTACATTTCCATCATGGCGGACTGGATCATTTAGCTCAAGTTTTGCATAGATGGCATTCTTTATTGCACAATATTAAGTTATTGCCTGGTAAGTACAATGATAAGATTTTCATTTAGGCACGATATAACTAGGACGAGGTATACTACTCGTGCTTCGGAGGGCACGTTAAGCCGGCGTCCGCACTTCTTTTAAAAATAACAGATATTTACGTCATCTAAGTCCGTTCGTTGTGCAGCAACGGGATTGCCACCTGTCCTGTTCAATATGGCAAGGAATAAGGCCCGTGAAGACGTGTGATAAAATCTTAAGAGCGTAGCCGGGCTGCATTTTCTCCATACAAATGTATTCCCCTATTTTCTTCACGGATAATGCCTCTAGAGCAATCGTTTTTTTTTCATAAAATCTAGGTTTACTGTAGGCATGCCCCTGTCATTTACTTTTTTCCAACAACTAATTACCTAAAGAAATAAGCCCTTCCAAAAACCTAAAAAAAATGCCTGGTTTATACCGCCGTGATCAGACGACTACCAGACTAATTTGAAAAGGTTTTAATGTAAAAGAAAAATAGGAGCATAGATCTACTCTTTCTTTAAATTTCACTACCAAAAATAATTAAATCGGATCATTTTTGGAGGAGAAAACAGGGGAATACGAAACGTCTATCTGGTCAAGGTTTTATAGGTATAATCGGTCTGAGCTGCAGTTGTCCCTATCGCACTCTACGGGGGGGATCAAAGGGTGAGGCGACGGCAATAGTTTCGTCAAATACCTATTTCTCAATTCACTTGCAGACCGTCTACGCTCTTAAAGTTCGTTTTTAGATAGTTCTACCTACCCAGATTATGGTATCATTGTCCTGCCAAATTTCTGGTGGAGGCTTCGCAAGTCGCCTGCCGTTTATTTTTTACATTCATAAATAGATTAATTTTCATATAAGTAGGTACTTACCTACCTATTTAGCATTCAAACATTTTTATAAAGAATGTATTTTAAACTTTTTTAAACCTGCCGTCTACTTTGTACTGGTAGAGTCGCCTCATTGGAGCTCCTTAATCCTCAGAAATAGCTCAGGTTTTCATAATTTTGCACTGGTAAAATAAATTTCAGGTTCAGAAGAGCCTAATCTACCATATCGCCATTTCATGGTATGCCGTCCCGAGGTACTAAAATCCGAACAACACCCCGAAGAGGGCAAACCGCCTAAAATTACACCAGAATTGTTCTACGGGAAAATTATGAACTCAAAAGGGGTTATTGAGGAAGATTTATTTTTAAGAAAATGCGTTTTCTTTGGCGGCCTAGATAAAGAATTAAGAAGGGAGATGTGGCCGTTTTTATTGCATTGTTATCCGTATAATTCTACGTACGATGAAAGAGAAATGATATTGCAAATAAGGACAAGGGAATATGATGAAATTACGAAAAAGCGGTTATACAAAATGACCCCAGAGCAACATGCGATATTTATGAAAAATGTGCAATGTGTTATAGAGAAAGATGTTGTACGAACGGACAGGGGCAATCCCTTTTTCGCTGGCGATAATAATTATAATATTGAAATTATGAAGAATATACTGCTCAATTATGCCGTTTACAATCCTAGTCTTGGGTAAGTTTGTATTTAATAATGAAGCACTTCATCAATGCCCTGGTTCGTCCTCAATTTTTATTATTTAGAACAAAATTCGTATGATTTTCTGAAAAAATAAAGAAGACATTGGTGTTCCGTTCCACGTGTAAGTAAACCATGGAAGTTAAATTATGTTATGAATATGATAGTCACGGTTACGTTTCACTATACTTAATTTAAATTTTCAATATTTTCATATAAAATTCTCCACCTTTCATTATTTCGTAATTTTGGTCGTATGCCTTTCGGACCATCCATGTTGACACAGAGTTGGAAATGTTCATCTATACTAATATTATAAAGAGGAAAGATTTGTATTTTTGTATGTTTGTTATGAATAAACTACTGGACGGATTTTGATAATTCTTTCACCATTGGAATGCTACATTATCCCTGAGTACATAGGCTGTATACCATTACGGCATGACGACGGGAACGGGGTGGGCAGAGGTGAACATGACAAAAGCTATGTATGAAGTGTATGTTTGCCAACATTCTGAAATAGACACGTACGAAGTCGTGGGAAACAGGGTAGGGGTAGGGGTAAGGGTAGGGGTAGAGGTAGTACAGGCAAGCCATTATCTATGAGTGCTGTAGGGTATTTTATTTTGTTCGAAAATATCACAGAGCACGGAATTATCTGTCGCTGCGGCCCCCTACTAGAGACGCCATGCTCAACACTTTCCATACAAACCAAGCGTGTCAGTGGGCGTCACCATTCACTCACACCAGTACACGCACTACTACACAGATGACGTATCCGTATTGTCTTAGGTTTTCATCTGGCCGTAAGAGAGTGATGCGGTATGGAGTCGATATATATAGAAATATAAATTAATATAATTTTAAGTAATATTTCACTTAGATATATTCAATAAGTAACTATATGCTAAATTACAGTGACACAGGTGGAGTATTTACAGAGAAATTGGGAATAGTAATATCTACATAAAAATTAAGGCTCTTAAAGAGATTAAATAAGAAGTAACTTTTCGATCCAATGGACAACATTTCATTTTTTTAATCACCCATTTTTATTACTTTAATTAAAAATATATTAAAAAATAAGTTACACGTATTTTTGTATTTTATTTTTGGTTGAGTTTTTATATTTTTAATTTAATTATGAATTTTTATAAATTCTGAGGACTTATAAACTAAAAACCTTAGCTAGGACTAAAATTAAGAAATATAAACTGTCACCCAAAGAAAGTGACTGATAGTGTCAGTCAAGCCACTGAGTAAACGTTGTAGAAATGCAAAGAGTATAATATACCGTGTTCCAAATAGGTGTTGCCGTAGCCGGAACTCAAATCGCCCACAACATTATTCATAATGTATATAATAATACTAGCTTTTGTCCGCGGTTTCACTCGTAAATATATTTCCTGTGATAGCCCATTCGAAACTAGCAAAACTTCCAAAAAATATTATATAAAAGAAGTAATTTAATAATATTATTTAAAGAATAATTATTAATTTAGCTTCAAATGGAATAAAAATGGGTAAAATTAATAGAAGGCAACACCTGAGTTCAATAACTAACAACTCTGCCAACAGACATTAGTATTTTTAAATTAGAGGGTTAGCACAGATTAGGGCACCTATTAATCCTCATTTTTCAATATTTCAGTATTTTTCAAATAACTCGAAAATTAAAGGATATAAAAATAAAAAAAAATGAAAAATAAGCTTTCTAGCATGTAATCTCCAAACGGTTTTCGAATTTTGGTACCTTACGAAAAATGAAATGTTGTCCATTAATATACATTTTTTGATCCTTTTTAAAGGTTCATATTATTTAAAAAAAATATTTATATTCATTTTTAAGGTGTTATAAGATATAAGTTATTTTATTATAATATTTAAGCATACACTAGAAGTCGTTAGCTTCAATAAATTACATAAATAATACAAAAATACAATAAACAAAAATTACATAGGCTCTGATGAACCCTGAATTTCATTTCAATGAAATTTTTAGAAACTGCTTACCCGATTTTCATCAAACATATCTAACCTACTCTGAAGTGGCACTTATATAATATCAAAAAATTCATCAAAATCGGTCAAGTTGTTTTAGAGAACAACTGTAACAAACACACAAACAAAATCTGACAAAAATAAATTGATACGTTATGCATACGGTAACTGGTATTATCGACATAACGCCAACCACTGCGACACCTCACTATCGCATTCACTGATGACTCTCGACTTACGCACGGCTGAGGTTTTGTGTTCCAAGACACCTCGGACTCACATTTTTTAAAAGCTTAAAATTGCTTTTAATTACTTATTTGTGGTATGATACGCCAGAATTTTGTTTATTCATGTTTTTACTTTGATTGTTACACCATATCACTGCACAATGAGGCATTTCTATCGTTTTTTTGATAATGTTTACTCCACCACGTGCAAATAGAAACTGGCGGACGCAGTGCGCTCAGCGCAATTTCGCGGCACGAATATTATTATTACTGCCATCTCTAGTAGGGGCCGCAGCGACAGATAATTCCGTGCTCTGTGGAAAATATCCATCAAAAATTTTAATGTAAGGATATTTTTTTAATAGTGGACAAACTGGAAATGTAGACGAATTACTCTAGATTTTTTTGTTGATATTTTAAAAAAGTGGGCGAGTGGGAAAGTTGTCGAAATGGGAAAGGAGACGAAATTAACCTATATAAGAGAAAGAAACTTTAAGTATGAATATTTAGACACATGAAAAAATACAACCGAATTGAGAACCTCCTCCTTTTTTTTGAAGTAGGTTGAAAAAGATAACGTGTGCCTATTTTTATTTTAATTAATTAAATATACTAAATTATCTATTTAACAATATTAAAGGTGCGTCGGTGGCCGAGTGGTTAAGACGTCTGGTATTAACTAGCCAGATCACGGTTCGATTCCGGATCCCGGCCATATACCAATGGGTTTTTTAATTAAAAACTTATGTACCTACATAATCAGACAAACATACTAGAGGCTTTTCCATCTAAATATACCTCAACAGAACTAGCCACTCGTTAGCCTCACAAATACCTCGGCTGAACGAGGGAGACTTGGTCTTCCGCTGGGTATCCTGGAACCGTAGCACAGAAAAAAATAAATAAATATGCAATAAATTTATATGAATTTATTGTTAATCGGAGCGGCATCTGTATTTTTTAGAAAGAAGACCTTACGCGTACCTTTTCTCTACCTTTGCCTTTCACTAAAAAAACTTTTTACTTTTACAGATACACTCAAGGAATGAGCGATCTTCTAGCACCAGTGTTGTGCGAAATAAGGAGTGAACCGGAAACTTTCTGGTGTTTCGTCGGTCTAATGCAGCGAGCGATGTTCGTTTGTACACCTACCGATAACGACATGGATAACAACTTGGTAAGAATATTTTAAATACATGCTAAGTAATGTATACGAATGGCTGTATTCATTTTGATAGTATCGAAATACAGTGTAAACTCCATTTAACGTCACTCGATTTAACGACAAACTCCCTAAAACGTCGAAATTACTTGACTTTGGTTGGTTTACCTTGTTATCCATACAATAATACACTCTATGTAATAAGCAATAAACAGTAATTTCTAAGTTGCCGAAATTAATAAAACTGCAGCTGTGTACGTTCTTTTGTTGCTTTAATTATTGTCTAGCACGTGTTTACCTCCACTGTCGGCAGCAAAAAAT
The DNA here is from genome assembly GCA_963924495.1 of Nemapogon koenigi. Classification (NCBI taxonomy): domain Eukaryota; kingdom Metazoa; phylum Arthropoda; class Insecta; order Lepidoptera; family Tineidae; genus Nemapogon; species Nemapogon koenigi. The sequence goes on from OZ004643.1 coordinate 9,292,279, forward strand.
GTTAGACAAAGATAACAGACTATATACTATCTATATGCAATAGGCGCTGTTATTTGTATCAATTTTAATGTTTGTTGTTTGTATTTTTTTACTTTCTTAGTAAATACATATATATTATATAATAGTAAAAAAATATAGATTTTTCTTCTCTCCATTTAACGCCATAAAATGCGCAGTCCCTTAAGTGTCGCTATATAGAGTTTACACTGTAGAAGGTATAGTATAGATATCGCAACGAGAGCTGAGGCAGACAACACACGCGTCTGTCTATCTGTCCCTGCTCTTTTCACACAATAAAAACGTAACTAATTTTGTTGCGGTTTCCACTATAAGAGTACTAAACACTCCTAAACCTATCATGTTTAGGAGCTGAGATGAATCAAGTCAGGTAAAAAGTTAGCCCCAGCGAGAAATATAACATAATATAATAATATAACATAACATAAAATAATGTAGGTAGGTACAAAAAAGTCCGCGTTAGCATAATATATCTATGTCTAATTCATAAGTAGGTAACTATAAGCGTATTTATATAGGTACCTATTCAAAGTGTTGTAAACACTTGTCATATATTGTACCCATGCGAAGCATAGGATCGTTAGTTTTCCATAAAATAAATAAGTTCACGATCCATTCAGCTGATAAAACATAATTTAGCTACGATTGTATTTATTGCAGAGTTACCTGCGAGAGTTAATAAGGATAATGCTGCCACACTTCTACAAACATTTGGAGAAGCATCTTGATGCAATGGAGCTGTTGTTTTGTCATAGATGGATTTTACTGTAAGGAATTACAACGGTCTATTTACTCCAACTTGTTTTAAGACTATATGACTAAAAATATTTAGTTTACTTTATTTATACTTATATACATTATTGCTTACATTACATTACTGCTCTCGCTATGTGGCATTCATTTGTAAGGAGTAATTTGGTGACACGACACGGAAGTGCGTAATCAGGAGTAAAGAAATTAAAATACAAATCGATTTTTAAGCTTCTTGTGCTCTTTTTATTATAAAATAAAACAAAAATTGTACCTATAATTTGGTCCTTCGAGCCGGATTATACTTAAGTAGCTATAGCGAATAGAAATAAATGCCAGCGACTGATATTTCTCTACGAAATCCTTGGCTAAGAGTGATTTAGCATTGTTTTATTTATTTATTTACTAAACTATTTTTTTTTTAATTTACAGATGTTTCAAGCGAGAATTTACCGAGGCGGTCGCATTGAGAATGTGGGAGGCATGCTGGGCTAACTATCAAACGGACTATTTCCACCTGTTTCTATGTCTAGCAATAATAGCTGTGTACGCCGACGATGTTATAGCACAGGATTTGAATACGGACGAAATGCTGCTACATTTTAGTTCTTTGGGTAAGTTTTTTTAAACTCAAAGCGATCCATTATGGTTGGACGGATTTTGATAAAAGTTATAGCGATTGATATTTAAAATGTGCTCTTTCTTTCACATCGAAGATATGCAAAAAATAAATAATGTATTGATCATATTATGGGAAGGGGTGTGGGTGGAGCATGCTCTCAGTGATATAATAAAGATAATACGGGCAAAGCCGTGGGCAGTACAAGATCTATCAAATAAAGAAAATTGAAACGTGTCTGTCTTTGTCTGTTGTCCCAGTGTTTGTCCACAATATGCTTCGAAACAGATGAATGGATTTTTATGAAACTTTCAAGGAACATATAGTGGGTATTTGAACTTAGAATCTGCCTTGGCTGTATTATAAGTGATATAAAAATTTCATCGCACCGGCTAATTGAAATGTCTAGCTTCATATGTTTTGGGATTTTCCCCCTTGGTAGTTAAAAGTCTTCTTCTTCTTTTATTATGGCTCCACCAATGTTAATCGATGATTTGCCAATGTCAAGTACCTATTATAGCCTTTATAATGTATGTATATGCCAATTAATCGGTATCTAAGATGATCCCGCCGACTGTGATGATATGCCCTATTGATCACTGACTAATAGTGACTAATCACAATATCACAACTATCACTAATTAAACTATCATGTCACGGCGGGACGTATAATCCAGTAAAAATCTTTTTTTTTATTTCAGCTATGTATATGGATGGACAATTGATTTTAAGGAAAGCTCGAGGACTGCTGCACCAATTTAGACAACTAGTGAAGATACCGTGCACACTAGTGGGTTTGTGTCAAAGATGCGGTCCCGGGATATGGGACTCGTCTCACCGACCCAATGTTGAATGTACTGGCTCACATGATTTTTGTAAATTTTCTGTTCAATAGTTACCGAAAATTTGACGATTGTATAGATTTGGAGGTAGTTCACATTTTTTCTAGATATTTTTTGTGTGTACAGTCGACATTAAAAGTAACTACTTTTTTACAAACAAATTAGCAAATTACGATCGAGTAACAAATTATAACAAAAAAAGCTGTTTTTTTAAATCTCTGTTGACAAAGGAATTATATTGCGTCTACGAAACTGAAGAATTTAGTAGCTGTACCGATTCCCATAAATGCAGCTACAAGTTATTTTAATCTGAAAGCTAGTTTTGACGTCGACTGTACCATGCAAAAAATAGCGCTTATCCAAAAAGTTTATACCAAAGATTTCTAACTAAGTATTAGATAATGTTGATATATTATTCTGTTGCTAACATACTGACTATAGAAACATGATCTATGATTTACAAAAATAAGATGTAGGTATATTGCAAGCCTTGCCTTTGCCCTCTTTGTAGAAAATATTTTTTTGCCGTTGATAGACAATGAAATAGCATCTTTGCTACCAATATGTCAAACTGATGACAGTTTTATGACAACATTTTTTATTTCTCTTTCATACTTTGCATTTCGTCATAATCTTTTCTCGCTCTGGAGTGAAAGAGGCAAAACCTTCAATGCTCAGATCAATTCTGAGCTTCAATGGATCACCTCTTTTTCGTGGTATAAAAACTGGGTTTGCAACGAGAGTCGACGAGGAGACAAATTTCCCCGCCAAGTGGCTCATCTCTTTGAAATATTTGCTAAGTGCAAGGTTACACACACACAGCATTTTAATACATATTATAATAAGCATTCAAGCTCAGAATACCTAGAAAAATATTTATTTTACTCGTACAATGACAATTCATTAATTATAGATTAATGAGACCTCATGTTGAGAGGTCATAGGCAAAATGATTTACATTGATATCGTTGACTTTTGAAATTGTAATATATATATATTGTTACGTAAGGCGTTGTAAGATGTTTTGATTAATTTTAAGTAGGTAAAGTCATATCATTTTACAAGAATTTAAATTTAATTCATGATAATTGTATTCAATGTATTGTATGTATTCAAATTGTAATTCACTCGCTTGTGTTTTCCTTTTAGAACATTAAAACGGCTAAAAAAGCTGTATGTTGGTCTTGGTTATAGATTGAGTATAATGCATTGACACTCTTATTAATAAACTCGGAAGTAGCGACGTAGTAACTAAACTGTGTTTCGTCTCCGTCTATCATAATGAATTGCAGATTTGTTAGACGGAGACGAAATACAGTTTAGTTACTACGTCGCTACTTCGAGTTTATTAATAAGAGTGTTAATGTATAATGCTAATATTATGTGCCTCACCTTTTTACAATTTGATTCTTTATTTTATCTATGCATATAATTTATCACCCAATCCAAAACCTTTGCCCAAAACAAATTCTTACAATATTTAGGTGCATTCCATTCCATTGCACACATCTATATAGGTACATTTATGACTACTGGCACCATAGAAAGGTTTTGCTTACTTTATTTGTTCAACCCGTGCTATTTTATTAAGTTTAAAACGTTATAAATTGTAAGTCGATCAATTATTATTGTATACTTTAAAATTTAAATAAAATATCATGAAATATTTTTCAGCTATAAATAGTAAAATTAAATAAGGGTAGGCTAATTGGTTAAATGCACCTGTAAAACAGTCGGCAACGACAGTCGCTGAAAATATCCAACAAAACACTGGCAAAATTATTGTAATTTTTTAAACGACAACGATATCACAGACAAACATTACAGTATAAAAATTAAACAAAATTACGATGCCCTTAAAATTGTCAAAAGCGGCGGTCATAGACCTTTATCAGGGTAGATTGAGATTGTCTTTCGGCGCCCTTTGGTGGACATGTTTGAATCAATTATAATTTAGTTTCTGGTAATAAAATGCAAACGTACTCCATCGCCCGCCCCCGTTGTGCATCTCCGTGTGGATCACCAAAAAGAAAGCGAAAATTAATTATAAATAAATAAATAATCATAGTGTTTGCTTTACGGTATTATTATGAAATCACAATTAATTAAAATAGGTCATATTCATTAAGGGGTATCGCTAACTGTACCTATTTTTGCATGTTATGAATTGTTATGTACTGTGATAATTATGCAGATCTGCTTGTAATATTATGGTTATTATAGCGAACATTGTATTACAAAGAGTATTATTATATCTTATGTGGAAATAAATGTTAATTACGAGCATCAAGTAATGTTTTTTTTTCTTCCTTCACGCGGGTTGAATTACAGCTCCCGAAACTGTGTTACGTTTCCAGGGTACCCAGCGGAAGACCAAGTCTCCCTCGTTTAGCCGATGGTATTTGTGAGGCTATACCTAACGAGTGGCTAATTCTGTTGAGGTATATTAAGATGGAAAAGCCCCTAAGTGTGGTTTGTCCGATTATGTAGGTACATAAGTTTTTAATTAAAAATCCCAATGGTACATGGCCGGTAATGTTTCTTATTTAGTCTATTAGATACATAGTAAGAGTGATCTACCGACTATGAATTTGGCCGACTAATCAGTCCTAAAATGACTAACCATTCGCCGACTATAAAAGTGGCCAAATAGTTAGATACCTACCCTACTAATAACGGTGTCCACTGTGTCAGGTCTTTCCTTCCACCCTGTCCATCACATTACCTTACTCAGTTCATTTTTTTAAACACTTGGTAGAAAAATTAGAGGGCATCACATTGCGATCATAACTCGCCAAACTATTTAAGAAAATAAGAAGTCTCTTAAATTAAAACTATTCAGGGGGTAAAAAAATATTAAGCTACGGAACCCTAAAAGGATAAACAAAAGTTGGGTTGTGAAGGGGAGTAGGAGTCACCTCGTAGAGGGCCACCTAACCTGCATAGCCCTTGGTCGGCCACGGCAAACTTGCCTGAGAAGTAACGCGCCTGTCGAGGTCTGAATAAAATTTTCGATTAGCTGAAAATCTGCCACACATTATACATAGACAGTTAATTGTAGAGGAAATATTTTATATAATAAATAAAAATTTAATTATGTTCGTTGGGAAGCGCATCACTGGAGAACGGCTGGACCGATTTGGTTAAACTTTTTTTGATGTTCATAATAGTCTGAACTCTGAATAAGGTTTTTAAGGAAATAAAATTTGGAAAAGTTGCCGGGAAAATTCGAGGAAAACTGAACTAAAACTTAATTTAAAACCGGGCAGAAAGGTCAACAAAGTTGAATGTCCATCATTTTTGAAAAAAGACTCCTAGCATTAATATTATGTATTTCGAAAAATTTATGTTGCCATACGAATGAAGTCGCGGGCAACTAGTAAATACAGGTAGGTATGTATTTAAAAATATTATACCTTGTTGCTCAAATATTGTAAAGTTTATTCTCGCTTTTACTACATGACTGGCAATATTTTTAGGGATCCTTATATACCACAGAAGAATACTAATATTAATATGTAGGGGGTAATCTCTGAAACTACTGATCTGATTCTGAAAAAAAATTCATTATCTAATTTTAGGAAGCTACAATGCTACATTATCCTATATTTTGTTCGAAAATATCCACGGACGAAGCCGGGGCGAAAAGCAAGTTATTCATTTCCTTGTGTTTTTGGAACACTCATATAATATCAGTGCCACGTAGTATACGCTCTGCCCATACGCATACGCCGATCTTCGTCCCGCTCTTTTGTTTCTCTTTCCGCGCTTTTGTCCCTTTCGCACGGTGTCAGGCGTATATTTGTATGGCTTCATCTTTTTCTTTTATATATACTACAAAACACTAGTACCTATAGTATATATATAATATACTGAAATATATTCCTAAAAACGTAAAGTAGATACGCTCTATAAAAATAAACGATCATGCGATGTACGATGTATGGATGTGGATGAAGCATTCAGATATGCAAATATTGAGAGAAGTGGCGCTCCATCGTCTCTGCCACCCCTTTGGGAAACAGAGGTGAAAGTATGTATGTAGATTGTAGATATGTGTGATACATGTTACCTACCGCATATACGATATAATATAACGAGCATATTGATCAAAGAATTGGTATTAAATTAAATATATCCAATGTTAAAAGTTATAAAGAATACGATAATCCAGGCAGGTAGTTTATTAACGATTTAAATGTTCATTAAAAAATGTGTCACGGAACCTTCAGAACTTGAGACGTTCTCGCACTTGGCCCGTTATATAAACGTCAACTTCAAGTGGTCTTGACTGATAACAGTTGATAATAACAAATAAAAAAGGAGATAAGAAATATCGAATAATATAAAAGATTATGACTGACAATTTTATATTCTATATTATTAGTGTCATTTGTTAGCAGTGTTTATACGGATATGTTGAAAAATTTGCCCAAAGTTATGAAGGCAGTTGGCCTTTACGAGCATTTACCAATAACGCAGGCTTCAAGTTTACTAGATTTGGAAGTCTGTTTGCCTGCAGTTAAACGAAACGATGTTCTTATTGAAGTAAAGGCTACATCAGTGAATCCAATTGATGCAAAGTTAAGAGCGCGAAAACCTGATGTAGAATCCAAGGAACCGGTGATTTTAGGTTGGGATGGTGCTGGAGTCGTTGTCAACAAAGGTCCAGATGTAAAGCTATTCAATGTCGGCGATGAAGTGTATTTTACTGCTGATTTAAGAAAAAATGGATCGAATGCCCAATATATCGCTATTGAAGAAACGTGGGTTGGTACAAAACCAAAATCCTTTACATTTGAACAGGCTGCTGCCATGCCGGTAACTACAGTCACGGCATACGAATCTTTAGCAGATCGTTTGAAAATATCAGAGAAAGACAGTGGTAAAACATTGCTTATTATAAATAGTGCAGGTGGGGTTGGCTCTGTAGCTTCACAGATAGCAAAGAATTTTGGTTTGAAGGTTATTGGCACTGCTTCTCGACCAGAAACTAAGAACTGGTCTTTGGAGCATGGAGTTGACCATGTCATAGACCACAAACAAGATTTACAAGTGCAGTTGGAGAAATTAGGGTTCTCAAAGGGTGTAGATTATATTCTTGTAAATTATGACCCTTATCCATACTGGGATATATTGGCTAAAATTATTAAGCCTCAAGGCTGGATTTGTTTAATAGTTGATAGTAGCGGTTTAGTAGATTTAAAGGCTTTTAAAGATAAAAGTGTTACTTTAGTTTCTGAAATGATGACTACGAGGATTAAGTATGACACGGAAGATAAGATTCGGATTCATGAGATATTAGAAGAAGCTTCAGAATTATTTGATAGTGGGAAATTGAAGAGTACACTTACAAAGACTTTGTCTCCAATAAATGCAGCTAATTTGAAGGAAGCACATAAGTTGCTTGAAGACAAGCAGATGATTGGCAAGTTAGTTGTTAGCGGGTTTTAACATTTGGATGATTTTGAAATTTTGGGAGCAGACAATGGAAACTGCACAATACATACTTTGAAAAATTTACTGCATTGGTTTCAACTTACTATTTTTGTTGTTGTTGTTTTAGGTATTGTGATGCTCTTAGGTGCTAGCCAATCGTGTGTGCTTACGGGCTAGTCCTAAATTTGCAATGTGGTTTTAGAAATGACAATTCAAAGAGCTTCGAACAGAGAGAACAAGTTTATTGATCAAATAACCTAATGACCAAGTAAATATTAACTAAGTACGCATTAACCAAGTAAATACTAAGTAAGCTCGTATTAACCTAGTAAGCATTAATCAAGTACAAATATTAAATAAGCACGCGTTTACCCAGTAAGCATTGACCAAGCACACATTAACCAAGTAGGTATTAAATAAGCATATATCGTCGGTATACTGGCAAAAAGTGATAAATGCCCTTTTTGGCATAACTGACTTAACAATGCAGTTATATGTATTTTTTTGCTCTCTATCTAATACTAAAACCGAATAAATGCTACGACCTATGGCTGCAGAGACAATGTTTTTAAAAATGTTATAACCACACACATTTTGATAAAAATATACGAATAAAACATAATAAATAATTTTACTATATGAGACCTTCAAATTTATGACAGCTAAATAACCATAAGTATCATTATTATATTTTTTCATTTATTGCTTTAATAACAAAGTGATAAAATATTATCAGAATAAAAGTAATATGGTCTCATATTATTTTTTACTAATTTCTTACTTCTACCCAAATTTCAATTTTAGTACTGCAAAAACCAAATAAGTGTCATTTATATGTTTTTACCTGTAATATTCTGCGTGTTGATGTGATTTACGCAAGTATTCTCCGTAAAGTAAATTAGTTTTAACACTAAAAACGAAAGACCTTTTTTTGTGAGTAAATATGGAGTCAAGAGGAAAAAGATTAGTGTCAATGATATTAAATAAACCAATAATACCTAAAGGTAAGTACTTTTTAACTATTTTAAGAAAGTTTTGAGAAAGAAATCCTCGAGATTTCGTTGATTTAAGTAAGAAGTGTTGATATTTCAGTAATAACAGAGTAGGTTTAATTAAATAATGATAAAATTAATTAGTCAAACTTACCTAAGGTAGTCCTTAGGTACTCGTACAATGTAGGTTTTAAGTAGGTCCTAGAATGCAGGCCCATTAAACCTCTTAAGTGTTATATCAATGAATTACCTAATTCATTAAAACATAAGCGTCCCAGAGGGGAAGGCAGAGATTTTTCCTGTGATACAAATAAACCTACTTCATCTTCCACAGCCCACACTAAGTATTAAGTATAGTCTTTCTTAACACTTGTAATTCCAATTTTTTTTTTTTTCAGATGTTTCCGATGAAAACCCTGGCTCGTCAAATTGCAGTTCGGTTTTGTATGCGGGTATATCCTGAAGGTGATTACAATATTGACGATACTGTTCATTTGGTCAATGTAGTTACGTTACCTGAGCTTAAAGATCCTGATGCACGTGAGATCATAATTTCTCTTTGGGACCATGTACTAAACATAGTATTCGATAGTATGCATTCAAGGAGACGTTGGATGAAACCACAAACCGAGAACTGGAAGAAAAATATTGCAAAGAAAAGGCGTTCTGATGGTTTACCTTATACCAAGGGGATAAAACAGAGAAGTGCAAAAACTTCAAAGGATATCGACTGTAGTAAATGCTTTTTTAAGTGTTCTATTATTTCTCAAGAAGAAAGAGAGTTCTTATGTCGTTATTACTGGCACTTAAACTTTATAGAACAGAAGAATTTTATCCTGAATAATATTATAGTGGATACTCCAAAAAGAGTCCTTGCTATTCCAGGATCAAAGAAACAACGCCAATACACTAAAAAATATTACTTTACTGTCAATGGGGAAAAAAACCAGTGTGTCAAAAGTTTTTTTGTTACACCTTATCAATTTCTCCTAGTGTCATTAATGATGCTGTTCAGAAGCGAAATATGTTAGGGTTATTCACTGATTAATCACAGCCATCACAGCCTTTATAGTGTTTATAGCCGATTAATCGGTATTTAAGATAATCCCGCCGACCGTGATATGTCTTATTAATCACAACCATCACAGCACGAACAGTGGAAAGCACCGGATGTGGAATCAGTTTCTTACTTTAAAATTATAATTATATTTTTTTAATAAACCTTTTTTCTATTAAGTTTCTTGTAATAATTGACATATTTTTACCAAAAACCTCCATGTAAAACCAAATAAATGAAACCAAACTTGCTATATTTTTATGAAATAGTACTTGTAAGACGGTTTAAATGCTAGGGTAAGTCTTAAATAACCTAATTTTTTATATAAAGTGGGAAACAACTAATTTCAGCATTAAATAGCGAAGTTAAAACGAATATTTAAATTACAGGTAGAACCAGTTAAGTACGGTACCCTCGTGATTTAAATGTAGTTTTATCAAGTTATTATTTCCAATTTATGAAATTAAAGAGTTTATATAGAAATAAAGAAGTCCAATGCAACATTTAATATAAGTCATTTATTAATTATAAGCAATTTAAAAGGTCAAATATAAGGGTAAACTTTCAATTCACGTTTACTCCAAATGACAACTACTGTATTTATCACTTTTTGGCAGTATACCGACGAATTATTAACCTAGTAAGTATTGACCAAGTAAATATTAAATAAGCACGCATTAACCTAGTAAGCATTAACCAAGCATACATTAGCCAAGCAAGTACTACATAAGCATATATCAACCTAGTAAGTATTGACCAAGTAAATATTAAGTAAGCACGTAGTAACCCAGTAAATATTGACTAAGCACGTGATGTCTGTCCGCGGTTGGCCGGCCGCCAACAACTCCCAGGGTCAATATAGTGTATGAAAATCTACTTAGTAAAATTAAAACATGAAAGTATAAGTATAAAGTATAAGCAAAACATAAGTAGGTGAACAAGAGGCGTCTGGGCTTGGTAGTTAGACTGAGAGCAGGCATCCACGCGTCCGACCACGGACCTCCGTCTTCCTCATGGAGAGTTGTGAATAGCCCCTTTGCAGTTGGCAAGTACTTGTCGTCCGAGAAGAAGATAAGTCTGCTGGCACGCGCATGAGGCAAGGCAAGCCTTATGGTGCAGGGCGTTCCCACAAGCTGTGGACAACACAAACATGATTGCAACTGATTATTCACATGAAGTTCATAGCTACTAATTTCCAGAATAATCTCATTAGTAACTTACCCCGTTTCAATTATTTAATCCTTATATGGGTATCACGATGTCCACAATCTCAAAATTGCTTTTATATTTAATCCACAAATGGCATTATTATTTTGCAAACACTCTCAATTCTATTCTATTTTTTTTCAAAATGGCTCCATCAGGGTTTTGATGATTCCGCCAATGTCAAGTAATATAGACGTCACAGTAACAATAAGCCGATTGATCGGTAGGTAGAATGCTCCCGCCGGCCGTAATATGTCCTATTAATCACTGACTAATCACAACTATTACAGCGCGGGCGGGATTAAACTGGATTCCCCTGGGATGACGTCCTGGCGGACGCGTGCGTATATCACAAAGGCGTCACGTGGAATCCCACATTCAATTCATTTCACATTATCATCTTTTATTTGTCTTTTTTTTTTACCATTTCACAAGTACCCTCACTTATTTTTTATTTTTAATATATTTTATTTTTATTTCATTATTGGCACGGAAATCGTCTTTTCTAGCCGAATCACAGATTAATTTTAACTATATTTTAACAAGGGCGCATAATCCTAGACGGGAATTCGAACCATTACAGTATTTTAACTTTTCAAATTCAAATTCAAAAGACATTTTATTTCGTAGGTACAATATTAGTAAACGTGGAATAGTCAATAAAAAAATACAATAAATTAATATATTTCTTACATTTCATTTTTATACGCTTTTGAATAGTCAATAATAAAACATCAAATAGAAAATAATGGTCTTGAATTATTCATGTCCGAAATAATTAAAAAATATAAAATAAAATATTATAATTATGTCCGAAATAATAAAAAAAAATACAATTATGTCTGAATACACAAATACAATATTATATAATCTCTGTCTGATAAAATAAAAAAAGCAGATTTAAAAAAAAAAATCACAGAATTAGGTACAAATTGATGTCACATAATATAATAATTCTAAATCCATGGATTTTTTTACACTATATAAAGCTCGATTACCACTCACTGACTGACTGACTCACTCACTCACTGACATCATTGTTCTCCCAGAAAGAGTTGTGATGGGGGGAAACGTTTGGTGGGATCGTATAGAGGGGGTCCCGGTGAGTACCAGAAAAATCCGAAACCCCCCTTTTCGCCCCCTTATTTTTTTTTTTATTTTTATCTCGGAAACTACAAATCGGAGGAGGTAGGTGACGAAACTAATAATGTTCAGGATCTGTTCCTATTAGCGAATCTGTTAAAAAAAATCTCCCAATTCTCCCAAAAAAAAAACTTCCATACAAATTTTCATAGGTTTTTTCTTTTTTTTTTTCCTATGGACTGGGATTTGAATTCTACCCCTTTCCACTTTCCCCGTAATGTCTCCCATACAATTTTTTTTAAAAGCGCGAGCGAAGCGAGCGATGCCACGGGAGCGGCCGGAGAAGCGCCAGTTATCATTTATAAGTTATTATATTATATCCGAAACCCCCCTTTTTCGCCCCCCTTTTTTTTTTTTGTTTTTTATCTCGGAAACTACAATCGGAGGGGGTAAGTGCCGAAACTAATAATGTTCAGGATATGTCCCTATTAGCGAATCCGTTAAAAAAAACTCCCATACAAAAAACTATCATACATTTTTTTTTCTTTTCTCCAATTGATTTCAATCGAGCAGCGGTAGGGGTAGGGGTAGGGTTAGTGGTAGTGGTAGGGGTTGGAGTAGGGGTAGTGGTAGGGGTTGGAGTAGGGGTAGGGGTAGTGGGAGTAGTTGTGGTAGGGAATTATTTGACGTGATA